>OZ023212.1:29757240-29932240 GCA_963995525.1 Escarpia spicata
CGGGAGAAATATATAATACTGATTTTAATTGTTGCTTATATAACGATAAACATATTAAATAGTTATCGTATTTGGAACGAGTTTTAAATTTGTATTTTACAATTATAGCAACTTTTATATTACATCTATCCGAAACGTTGAATTCAAACCAAAAGACATGGCAACTATAGCGAACCTTCTAATTCATAACGATAACTTCTTATTTGCTGTAGAACCCTTACAGTAAGGTTTACATATTGTTGCATATCACAGGTGATTTCGCGGTCCTCCTCAACTCCGGCATGACGTTGAAGCAGGCAGTCGGCTTCAACTTCCTGTCCGCCTGCACCTGCTACATCGGCTTCATCGCCGGTGAGATCATCGGCGAGACGACCTCAGGCACCTCGTGGGTGCTGCTGCTGACAGCCGGCATGTTCCTCTATATCGCCCTCGTCGACATGGTCAGTGGCGCTCGCTCTAGGAGCTATTCTTCTTCCTCCTCGTTTTCTTGTAGAAGGATGACACATTCAGCTCCTATAGTGTTGCTCTTTATGTTGTTGCTCTTCACCCTGTCGGGCGCCTCTCTCTCCATCTTTCATCTTCCGCCGTCTTTCTCGAATCCATCTTCATGTTGTCCTCCTAACTCATCAGCTGTGCATTTCTCTTTTTTCCTGCAGTCTTTGTAATTCTCTACCTCTGTTTTCTCCCGCAGACTGCCCGCGTCCGTGCTAATCAATTGTTCTGTCCATATCATCCAGCTTGAAATCCCAATCTTTTTGTTCTCTTTCTATTCACCTTCTTTTTTACAGTCGTCAATCGAAAGGCGATTTTTGCAGTACCTCTATGTAGCGAAAGTTTGCGTAAATACAATTTGGAAGATATTATAAATTAGTACGTACGGAGAAGGTGTGGCATCGTTTTGATTGGACAAATACATCACTACGGTGCTCATTTGACGGTCAGACTGGGTAAATCTACGAATCCGTTGAGTGAGTTTTTTTAGGGTGGATATGCACCATGCCTGGATAATCTCTCTATATGGATGTATGTAACACGTCGCTGTAGTCAATATACATATATATGGGTGTAGGTGGATGTACTGAAGATGTCCATTCCTGCAGTGTGACACATCTAGCCTCTAAGAATAAACTGTAGTCGATACTTACTAAGAGTCCCGCATAGGATGTCGCTGTATTCAAGTGTTGTGGGACACGCCATCAATGTTATTGTTGTTAGATATACGAGGGACGTCCAGATATTGTGATAGGTAAGTCTCCCACCTACAGAATGCCACTGCCTTCAAACTGTCCAATCTACACCAATTGGTACCAGTGTCGTGAACAGTACAACTCTTGTCAATGTAGGCTTGCGACGAGGCATACCACCTTTATGGACATGCGGGGCCAGGGACGCAACTCTTCAAGTCTTTATTTTGTTAACTGAAGTTGTTACCAAAATAGCCTTACAATTACTTGTATCATCTTACACGATACATTGCCCACTTCTTGTTTTTAGTATCCTCGCGTTGTGTATGGTGTTCTTTTATGGCATGGCGTCACTTCCAAACTTATAACTGTCCACAACACTGTCTTCTACAGTAGACACTTGCTTCTTGTGTTTCTAGTTGCCGGAGGTGAATGCGGCAGCAGAGGAAGCGTCGACGGAGTCAGGCCAAACGTTCAGCGTCTTTCTCACCCAGAACGTCGGCCTAATCAGCGGCTGGGTCATCATCCTTATGCTCGCCTTGTACGCCGGAAAGATCAAACTAGAATAGTAAGAGCATGTCGGTCGTCTGGGAATGATTATGCCATTGTTGCAACAACGTGTTTTTTACCAACCAATGCGCCGGCCAATGCATAAAGAAAACAGACAACTATCATAAAGATATATTTCTCCAGACACAGAATAATTTATATTCTGGGCTGGTGCGTATGAAAAGCATGGGGAAGTTAGCATGGTTAAAAAACTAGTAGATTGTAGTGTAGGTGCTATAAGTGGGTGTATGTTTGACAAATAATTCTCTCCGTCATGCGATGCATCACTAGGGGGCTTCCAGTGTTGCTGTGATACCTATTTTAACTAAATTGTTTTGTTGTGAGAAGTTAAAGATGCAAGACGTTATCAAATTGATTACTGATACGTCTGACTTGTTTCACTCTCTTCAGAAAATCCATTTTAACATCTATTTTAGATATATAAAACGTGTACCAGTATTGAAGCATATCCGTACAAAATTGCTAAATCGATAAGAATTAAAATTATATACAACTATATTTCTATTTAGAACAGTTGTTGTCTTAAAATTTCATACCACAGACATACTTCTTCTTTTGCTATATATATATATATATATGTTTCTTCAATATGTGGGTACATTAATTTACACAATATGTTAAGGTATTAAACCCATCAGTATTGCTATAATACAAAGCTACAAAGAATGTACATGTATTATTGTAATACAAGTTTACACTATTTTTATATTATTATATTGTATTGTCTGAGAAATTTATTAAGACAGCTTAACACCATCTATTTAGGGTGTCACACAAACAAATAATTGTTCTATGTTCATCAAAATAATTTGTTGACATGATACAAATCTACAAGAAGTTTACATGTATTATGCAATATGCACTTATGAAGCTCTGGTGCTTTAAATTAGATATAATTATGTTATCATGTTATTTCTTCCAGTATTGCTGTGATACAAGGCTACATTAAATGTACATGTATTGTAACAATAATGGTTTTACACAATATTTACAATTGTTTCTTCATCTATTGTATTGGTCTATTTGTCTTGGAAAAAGTTGTGTTATCTGCCAACCATATACATAAGTATCACAATACAGTGCGCAGCTAACAGTGAATATGTAATCACTATGAACTTGACATTGATATCTGAAGTTCAGAGAAGTAAGTGCTGTAAGTGGGTGCATGCTTGACAAATAATTCTCTTCGTCATTCAATGCATTACTAGGGGGCTTCTAAGGTTGCTGTGAATCCGCTTTTAACTAAGTTGTTTTGTTGTGAGAGGTGACAGTTGCAAGACGTTTTCAAATTGATTACTGATACGTCTGACTTGTTTCACTCTGTTCAGACAATCTGGTGACAATCATGTTTATATTGTACTACTACAAATCCATTGTAGCATCTATTTTAGATATGTGATGTAAAACTTTTACGAGTACTGAAGCATATCCATGGAGAGTTGCTAAATTGATACAAATTAGATTATATCAAAATATATTACTATTTATAACAGCTGTTGTCTTAAAATGACATACCACAGACATATTTCTACTTTTGCCATATATTTTATATATGTTTCTTCAATATGTGGATATATTAATTTACACAAGAGGTTTTGATATTACCCCTATCAATATTGCTATAATACAAAGCTGCAATGAATGTACATGTATTATTGTGATACAAGTTTACACTATTTTTATATTATTATATTGTATTCTCTGCGAAAGTTATTAAGATAGCTTAACAACATATATTTATGGTGTTACAAAAACAAATAATTGTTCTATGTTCATTAAAATAATTTTTTGACATAATACAAAGCTACAAGAAGTTTACATGTATTATGCAATATGCACTTATGAAGCTCTGGTGCTTTAAGTTAGATATGATCATGTTATCATGTTATTTCTTCCAGTATTGCTGTGATACAAGGCTACATTAAATGTACATGTATTGTAACAATATGGTTTTACAAATTATTTACAATTGTTTCTTCATCTATTGCATGGGAATGTTAGCATGGTTAAAACTAGTGGGTTGTAGTGTCAGTGCTGTCAGTTGGTGCATGTTTGACAAATAATTATCTTTGTCATGCAATGTATTACTAGGGGGCTTCTAAGGTTGCTGTGAATCCTCTTTTAATAAAGTTGTTTTGTTGTGAGAAGCTACAGTTGCAAGATGTTATCAAATTACTGATATGGCTGACTTGTTTCACTCTCTTCAGAAAATCTGGTGACAACCATGTTTATATTGTACTACTACAAATCAATTTTAACATCTATTTTAGATATGTGATGTAAAATGTGTACTAGTACTGAAGCATATCCGTGGAAAGTTGCTCAATCGATAAGAATTAGATCATGTAAAAATATATTATTATTTAGAAGAGCTGTTGTCTTAAAAAGAAATACCATAGACATACTTCTGCCTTTGCCATATATTTTGTATATGTTTCTTCAATATGTGGGTATATTAATGTACACATTAATCTATTGCTATAATACAAAGCTACAACGAATGTACATGTATTATTGTGATACAAGTTTACACTATTTTTATATTATTATGTTGTATTGTCTGACAAATGTATTAAGATAGCTTAACACCATCTATTTAAGGTGTTACCTAAACAAATAATTGTTGTATGATCATCAACATAATTTTTTGACATAATACAAAGCTACAAGAAGTGTACATGTATTATGCAATATGCACTTATGAAGCTCTGGTGCTTTAAGTTAGATATGATCATGTTATCATGTTATTTCTTCCAGTATTGCTGTGATACAAGGCTACATTAAATGTACATGTATTGTAGTAAGATGGTTTTACAAAATATTTACAATTGTTTCTGCATCTATTGTATTGGTCTGTTTGTCTTGGTAAAAGTTGTGTTATCTGCCAACCATATACATAAGTATCACAATATTGTGCGCAGCTAACAGTGAATATGTAATTACTATGAACTTGACATTGATATCTGAAGTTCGGAGAAAATTGTTGATTGGATGGAAATAATAAATGTGAAATAAAAGATAATAATTATTTACCAGTATTGCTATAATGCAAAGCTGCGAGAGATGTACATGTGTTTTAGCAAGGCAGTCTCTTTTTTTAAACAACTCAATTGCAAACAAAAATATTAGCAGCACAATTTGAATAAAATGGTTGACTTGTGACAAGGAGAATACTTTTTAATTAAGCATTTAGTGGGTCATCACTTTGTAGTCAAATCTTGGCACTACCATGATACATGTTTGCATGGAATGTACAGGTGTTGCGTGTAGTGAGATGTACTTTTACAAAGAAATGTAGACATTGCTTGAAAGTATTCACTAATATGCACATGTTACGCTTGTTAGTATTCAATAAAAGGTCTCATATTTTATAGTTGATTTTATTTTACACTGGCTTACAGCCTCCCATAGAGCAACAAGCCAAAGGCAGCATGTATTACCATGACAATATGTTTATTTTAAACTTTTTCCTGCTGAATGTTTCATTCCTTTTGAATGAAGACACAGTTGCTCCCTCTGAAGACTCAATTCATGTCCACTGTTTCCGCTTGTCTCTAACAGGTAGAAAAGCATATAGTGTACTTTAAATTTGTGATTTTTAAACAACTTGGTTGCCATGTGGTGCGATTGAACATAGAAAGAGGCAAGTGGACGTTAGTATCTGTGAAAAGATACAACCATACTGCCCCCTCCCAAATTAGCATATTAATATGCAGATTATTACTAGTCTCTTGCTTTAGCAGACAGTAGTATTCAAGTGCCAAAAATGGCTGGTCTTCCATAGTATGATCTCATACTGAAATGTCTAAAATTACATCAATCACAAATGTGAAATAAAAACCATAATGTGAGATTACGTACAAAGGTGGTTAACTTCAGAGAGTGCTATCCAAAATTTATTATTTTCTATAATCAATTCTATTGAAATTTCCTTGGTCAAATATAGAATGACCAATATGGGAAAATACACAAGCTTCAGAAACAAACATACACATATTTGCTTTAATAACAAAATAAACAAACCACCTACATTTCCTGAAAGCCAACAGACACAATGTTTGGGTAACTACATTATATGTCCTTAGCACAGCAGTCAGTCATGACTTACACAATACAACTCATTCACGAACTACACATGTCATCAGTGTGCCACATTCACGAACTACACATGTCATCAGTGTGCCACATTCATGAACTACACATGTCATCAGTGTGTCACATTCATGAACTACACATGTCATCAGTGTGCCACATTCATGAACTACACATGTCATCACTGTGTCACATTCACGAACTATATACATGTCATCAGTGTGTCACATTCATGAACTACACATGTCATCAGTGTGCCACATTCATGAACTACACATGTCATCATTTTTTATTTATTTTTTATTTATTTATATATATATTTTTATTATATATATATTTTTTCCAGTAGGTTCAGCTGTTCAGCACTTTTGCTAATCGTTTATTTTATTTTTTACTATATTTAGGCTTATATATATATGCATACACTATATACTAGGATATTGTTTGCTAATTTAATTTATTTTCTTATTTGTTCTCTTAAAAGTGTTTTTATGCTTCTTATATGATTGGCAATTTGTAAACACCCGTGAACGGGGGTCATTAGTCCCGGATTTGATGGTGTATAAATAAAGTTTATTATTATTATCACTGTGTCACATTCACGAACTATATACATGTCATCAGTGTGCCACATTCATGAACTACACATGTCATCAGTGTGTCACATTCATGAACTACACATGTCATCAGTGTGTCACATTCACGAACTATATACATGTCATCAGTGTGCCACATTCACGAACTACACATGTCATCAGTGTGTCACATTCATGAACTACACAT
This sequence comes from Escarpia spicata, assembly GCA_963995525.1. Taxonomy (NCBI): domain Eukaryota; kingdom Metazoa; phylum Annelida; class Polychaeta; order Sabellida; family Siboglinidae; genus Escarpia; species Escarpia spicata. The sequence continues at coordinate 29,763,870 of OZ023212.1, forward strand.
GTCATCAGTGTGTCACATTCACGAACTATATACATGTCATCAGTGTGCCACATTCACGAACTACACATGTCATCAGTGTGTCACATTCATGAACTACACATGTCATCACTGTGTCACATTCACGAACTATATACATGTCATCAGTGTGCCACATTCACGAACTACACATGTCATCAGTGTGTCACATTCATGAACTACACATGTCATCAGTGTGTCACATTCATGAACTACACATGTCATCAGTGTGTCACATTCATGAACTACACATGTCATCAGTGTGCCACATTCATGAACTACACATGTCATCAGTGTGTCACATTCACGAACTATATACATGTCATCAGTGTGCCACATTCATGAACTACACATGTCATCAGTGTGCCACATTCATGAACTACACATGTCATCAGTGTGCCACATTCATGAACTACGCAAAACATCACTGTGTCACATTCACGAACTATATACATGTCATCAGTGTGCCACATTCATGAACTACACATGTCATCAGTGTGCCACATTCATGAACTACACATGTCATCAGTGTGCCACATTCATGAACTACACATGTCATCAGTGTGCCACATTCATGAACTACACATGTCATCAGTGTGCCACATTCATGAACTACACATGTCATCAGTGTGCCACATTCATGAACTACACATGTCATCAGTGTGCCACATTCATGAACTACACATGTCATCAGTGTGCCACATTCATGAACTACACATGTCATCAGTGTGCCACATTCATGAACTACGCAAAACATCACTGTGTCACATTCATGAACTATATACATGTCACCAGTGTGCCACATTCATGAACTACACATGCCATCAGTGTGCCACATTCATGAACTACACATGTCATCAGTGTGCCACATTCATGAACTACACATGTCATCAGTGTGCCACATTCATGAACTACGCAAAACATCACTGTGTCACATTCATGAACTATATACATGTCACCAGTGTGCACATTCGTGAACAACACATGTCATCAGTGTGCCACATTCATGAACTACACATGCCATCAGTGTGTCGCATTCACGAACTACACAAGACATCAGTGTGTCACATGCATGAACTACACGTGTCATCAGTGTGTCGCATTGACGAACTACACAATACATCAGTGTGTCGCATGCATGAACTGCACATGTCATCAGTGTGCCAAATTCATGAACTATACAAGACAACAGTGTGTCGCATTCATAAACTACATATGTCATCAGTGTGCCACATTCATGAACTACAGAAGACAACAGTGTGTCGCATTCATAGCCTACACATGTCATCAGTGTGCCACATTCATGAACTACAGAAGACAACAGTGTGTCGCATTCATAACCTACACATGTCATCCGTGTGCCACATTCATGAACTACACGTGTCATCCGTGTGTCACATTGATGAACTACACAAGGCATGGAGATTCGACTCAAACATTGAGCCTGGCATGATATGCAATTCCTTTCTAATTTACACTTTGCCGTAAATAATATGGCATGTAGATGTCATAATCATAGCCCAAAGACTGTAGTCTAAGACTGAAGTTAAGACACTACACTAATAAATATTATTCTCTAGACTAATACTAGTAATAGTGTTGTTGTCAGTAAATTACTAAGACTACGTTTAATAAACATGACTCATTTCTGAATGTAAATGGTGATTATATTGTCCCACAACATTTTTGGGATGTGATTGTGTCAGATGGCTGCATGCATGTTGCCGCATTTGTTAACAGATTTACCAAGTCTCATGCATTTTGGCGTTTGAGATTCACGCATTTAGTGTCCATCTCAGGCCCTCAGTCATCAACCTGTACATTCTCATGCATATTTGCCATTTAAAATTTATTAATACAAACATGCTTATTTTCATGCACATGTTGATATATTTATTCATATTCCACATCATTTTTGTAAACCCAACCCGTCTATTAAAAATATTATTTGGTCACACCCAAAAATCTCTCTTGTACTTATGGCAATATAAAATCACAATTTAAAAGTAATTTTATGAGGAAGTGAATGGTGTGCGCTGTCAGTGTCTCTGAATTAGTATGGGATGTGTAAAACACCAGGGATTGAAGTTAATCGATGTGGTCGAAACTTACCATCCTGTCAAAGCAATTATTACAAGGTTACATGCCCAAGACCCTGTAAGTGCATCTTGTGTCTTCTGCACTGCCTTTCCCTCACCACCACCGTGGAGGCATGCACATCATTTTACTCCGGAGAAACACTGATATTTCTAACAATGTCAAGCTACGGACAGACTGAGACAAAGGAAGGAACAAGGACCCATGGTTTGACTAGATAAACACTGGAGTACTGAAGAATGTCTATACAACAATAAGGCCACCATACCAAGACATTGTAAAGCATTCCAAAGGAAACATCTGACTACCGAGGTCGATCACCTCCTACGGTCAGGAAGAACATAAATAAAGGCATCTAGGTCATACTTTGTATGCGCCATGTCTGTACCACAGGCTGAATTTATGAGGACTGAAATATCCCATCCATTTCCTTTCAAGATAGTCTATTTTTTGATAGGTTCTCAGCTACAAAGACTGTTTATGATTTGATAAAATGTACTGGTATCACTGAGACTAAACGGGCTTTACGCGCTGTAGACTTACAATGTAAACACAACAATGAACATTGATCATAAACTACTAAGCTAATCAAATTTGACATGGACACATGTATGTAATGTGATCAGTAAATGGGCTGTAAGCGGTGTGTCTTAAGTTCCTACAAAGTTGCATTTAATTCCGATTCTTCGAGCAGTCAGCATCTTACAATGTGATAACTGATAAGGCCTTGCATTGAAGGAGTTGATGTAGGCAAACTGTCAGCAGATCGAATTAGTAGCATATGTCAAACTTCAAAGGTGAGGTTTGTGAAGTATCAACTTGCGTAAAGCCCATTATCGCTGTTGGCAACTACTTTCGTCCCGCATGCATTATATAATCGTTCGTTGGCCACCACGTCAGCGGGCGAACAAACACGCAGAAAGGCACAGGGCCTATTTCTTTTGTCTCTCCGACCTGTCCGCGGAGAGAAATTTGCTATTATATTTGATGCGGAGAGATCACGTGATCTCTCAGCGTTAAAAAGAACAGCCCGGAGAGGCTCTCCGGACCGCTCCAATTTCTCCGCCTGTAGGGCATGTCGCATGCGAAGAGGTTCCGGTTGAATCGACCACGTGACTTTCAACATGGCGGAATATAAACGAAAGGTAAGTAGCATTGTACAAAATATAAACTGAAATATGTAGTTTTCAGTTTGCTTTGTACATGTGATAACGCAATGATATACATTTTACTTGAGCATATACACAACGAAGCATGTAGATATGTATTTGGAATATTCAACTAAGTGAAATAAGGGTTTCTGTATTATCGCCATGATGACAAAACATTTAATGATTGAAATCAGAAATGTCAAATAAGGAACCTGCTTGGGTATACTCTGTAAACACAGATGACTAGATGAGAATTATACTGCATCCATTCTGTTAAAATAGCATGATACAGAAACAGGTCTACGTAACATAGCCGGTAAGTCGTAAACATGCAGAGTATGCTATATTTAAATATTAATAATAATAAGATAACTTCTATTGCGCCTATATCCTTGGAAACCAAGCTCAGAGGCGCATCAAAACAACAGGATTGGTCAATCTTAAAATCCATAAATAGTATTCCAGTTGTCAACAGATGGGTCAAGGTGCCAGGGAGCTACGATAGATAAGCAAGGTTGTAAAGATAAGTTTTTAAATAATGACGGAATTTTTTAATATTTTCAACTGATCTAACACTAAGAGGGAGCATTTTCTTAATGCCCTGAAGACTGAGGAGCTCATCATCGACTTCAGGAGATACCCCACCCCACCCAAAGACCTGGTCACCAATGGTGAGACTGTCAAGCGTGTATCAGAGTACAAGTACCTAGGTACCGTAATTGACTCTAAACTGACCTTCAGTGCAAACACAGCTTTGAACAACAAGAAATGCCAACAGAAGCTTTATTTTCTGCGTAAACTCAGATCCCTCGGTGTGAGCCGTCATGTTCTGAGGACCTTGTATGGCTGTTACCTTGAGAGTACTGTAACCTTTGGCTTTCTGACATGGCATGGTGGATTGAGTGTCACCAATCGGAATATCCTGAGTCGCGTCATCAGACTCAGCAGCAAGGTGATCGGAGAGGAACTTACCAGTGTAGACGACCTGTACAGGCGGAGGGCAAAGAGGAAGGGAAGGCAGATCTCTCTGGATCCCTATCACCCCCTAAATCACTGTTACAATCTGTTACCATCTGGCCGTCGTTTTCAGCTGCCTCAACTAAGACTCGGTCGCTCTCGAAATTCCTTCATCCCATCCTGTATTCGTCTTCTAAACGAATGATCTGCCTCCTTCCTTCCTCCTTTCTCCAATGCCTGTCTGGCCGCTTGAGAATAATAATAGGGGTTCGTGTGTGTGTGTGTGTGTGTGTGTGTGTGTGTGTGTGTGTGTGTGTGTGTGTGTGTGTGTGTGCGTGTGTGATTATACTGGTAATTGCACTGTATTCCACCTAGTTAAATAACATATGTGATGATGAAATTGTTCCTGTACTGATGGCTGTGATATGTAAGTGTAAAGGATGCTTCCTAACAACTGGCTGATTGTTCTGTGCTATTTTATTTTAATCATATGTAATTCATTGAATCAGTGTTCTCAGTTACACGTGTACTTATTTATTAATTTATTGCGTTCTTAAATAGCAAACAACACAAGAGAATTTCCCCGTGAGGGACAATAAAGGTATTTTGAATATGAGCATATTCCAAAGAGTTGGTGCAGCAACAGAAAAGCCCTAGTTCCAATGTTAGTGTTAACTCTAGGAACAAAAAGTAGGTCAGAACTAGATGATCGAAGCTGGATAGGTTTTCTTACAGGAGTAAACAATGAATGCAAATAAGATGGTTGCTTACTGGACAGTGCCTGGTATGTAATGGTACAGATCTTAAATATTATACAGTATCATACAGGAAGCCATTGCAAAGACTTCAAATGTGGTACAGAGCGAAAGAAAACGAGATCTTGTAGCTACTCTTGCTAGACAATTTTGGACATGCTGAAGTTTTGTAATATCCTTGCTAGCGATATTATAAACGATGGAATTGCAATAGTCAAGTCTGCTGCTACAAACACTGTTGCAATAGTTTTAGCAACAGAAAATAACATGCCTGTGAATACGGCGAAGATCACGAATATGATAAAAACAGCAGCGACATGTTTGAGATATGTGTTGTTGGACATTGAAGTTACTATCAAATATCACTCCTAGATTCCGCACCGAGGTTGCTGGTGTGATATACCGATTCAAAATACGTGTATGGAAAAAAACATCCAATTTACTACGCTGCATTGAAGTACCAATAATGATCAATCCAGTTTTAATTGCATTTAATTTCAACTTGCTGTCAGTAATCCAGTGGAAGATATCTTGAAGGCAATCACTAAGTTAGTTAAGGAAGCGATTTGTATTCGGGGTAGCCAACGAAATGTAGATCTGAGTATCATCAGCATAAAGATGTTGATCTAAGTTGTCTTTGTATAACAGAGCTTAGTGGCGTGGTGAATTGTTTGTATTGTCAATTGCAGTCATGATGCAGTATCAAAACAATGAATGTACATTTAATAACATTCTCGTATTGTCATGTTTTGGTACCCCATAAAACAGTGCCATAAGATACCACTATAGTGGTGTGATTGTTTGCTGCACAGCATACCATTCTTGGAATCAGGGAACTGAGTAAATGCAGGGTAATATTAATTACAAAATTTTATTAAAATGTTCATTACATTATTTACAAGCATCCATTTTTAGTTTAACATGTATTGTATTAATCAATAACGTAAGGATTTTCAGAAATTAAATAGCACGTTTAATATTTTTCTAAACAAATTAGATAATTTGAAATAGATTACTGTCATTTTCAATGTTGTAATTCATGCAATGTTACCACGCATCAGAGCGGTGGGGTTCATAATGGTCCTGTGATGTGTGGCAGGTTCAATTTCTGCTGGTGTTTGAATGTTGCATACAAAACAGTACTGGTTGTTCACATCCACTGATTCCATTAATTACCTTCAGCATGTGTAATGTAGTTTTGATGTCGCCCCTACCACTTTTCTACCTGAAGTGATGTATTTTTTATGTGATTAATAAACAACACACAAACAAATCAATCAGAAACAGTGCTTGAAGATTTAATTTGAACCCTGAAGAGATTGTATATATATTTTTTATTCTTTACTCAATATCACTCCTGTGACAGTCAAAATGTATTTCTTGCATAACAAATGACTACACACTAATATGAAGAAAAAAAAAGCCTACATACTGATATGAACATGCACCTTTGTTGCATGGAATTATTTGCACATACATTAAATGCACTTACTTAGTAAGGCTAACATCATAAAGCAATTCAACTGTTTTATTTCTCCGTTGCAAGAAAATTACATCATGAAAAACACACATATTGCTTTGACTATGATCGTGACATTGGTGATGATCCAAGATTGTTTCTCGTCTCCTTCAGGTTAGGCAGCTACTCTCAAACAGTTTCCGTGAACACATCATCAGTGTTAAACAATAATCATTGTATTGGAATGTGTTAAATGGAACTGTTTGCCATGCAAATACAACCACATAATTTGTATACACCCAGCTTCTTGAAGGACCATACAATGGATGTGTGACATATACAATGTGTCTTGTAAAAATATATACAATCATGTAATGTGAACATTACATCACGCAATAGCATGCACGCTTTTATTGGATAAGAATTGTCTTTCTGATTTATTTCTAATAGATACATCATTAAACACAACACGCAGATGTCCCATCTTTGATGAGCAAGTACCATGCCCTGGTACCTACAGCACAACATGATTTTAACAAGTTACATATTAAATATGATATTGTGCACACAACTATTAATGTTTAGTCGGCAGACCTGGGTTCAATTCTTAATTGAATTTGAATTCAATTTATTAACAATATGCTCAAATTTTATTTGAATAAAATGAATTGAATTGGAATTGATCCTTCTTGTGAGCATATTGAATTAAATTGGAATTGATCCTTGGTAAATAAACATGAATTGCAATTTAATTGGAATTGACAAAAGTTAATTGAACCCAGGTCTGATAGTAGGTTTACACACTATTTTTACAATTTGCCTTTCCAGTTATACACATTACATGAATAAATACATATCTTAACGTAAATATTATTGCAATACAATTTGTTCGCGTATCCATTTGTTCTACCCTGTTTGCTTGCTATACGTGGCGAACATTTACGTTATTAGGTACTGCAAATTAAGCAACAACAATGTGGTGTATGTCATACACAGATCACATGAATGCATCGGCTTTGACACAGGCGTTACACATACGGCATAATATTTATTTTTGTTAGAATATTAATGCATTTTTTTTTTTGTAAAAATGATTGACTAATAACACAACAGCACATGATGTGAACTTGGGAGCATATGTAACATATTTAATGTTGTAAGCATCATCGTAGTTTAAGAAAAAACAACTAACAAAACGACTCGGCTAGTGATTCTGCGTCCATGTTGTTTATGGGCGATAACAAGGCGGTTGCTATCATCTCCGATGTGCGCCGAAGTCTATTCTATTTGACCCTCTCCGCTTACTCCGCTTCCGGCGTCTCCGCGGACTGTAAAAGAAATAGGGCCACAGTGAGTGACCAAGTCGGTTAGGGATGAACGGCCAACTGGGCCGGCGATAGATTCTCCACACAAAGAAGACGACTTCGCGGCATTTGTTCGCACGGCCCTGAGTCTCTGACTAGCTTGAATAAGACAATTCGGATTTCTGACTACGCGTGCGCTAACTCCTTTGTTACGCTTCCGGGTCAGAGTGCAATCGGCATAAACAGTTGTTGACAACGCAGCCACCGTCTGTTAATTATGCGATATAAAACGCAAATTATTGTCATATATGAAGCTATTAAGACACAAGGTCCACTCGGGGAGTAACTCACTGGTACAAATATCGAACATAGTGTATTACATTATGGTAGATACAGTGCATCTATTGCATATTAAATAATATGTATATCAAATTAATAGCCTACTCGTCAATTCGGCTCTTGTATTAGCAGCCTACAGCCGCAGGTTGTGTACTCACAACCGGAAAATTCGTGCCAGGTCAAATAAATCTCGCTTTCTAAGACTCAAATTAAACTAGTTATAGACAGTCAGTTGCAAGACAAAGACTTTTGTCAACTATGTACACGTTGTCAATATATCTGCTACCGATATGACTGGATATCCAGCCACACAATTTCATCATTATATCATAGGGGTTGTCAGTTCTGTCACAATATACAAACATGCACAGGGGCCACACCAAGCCTTGGGTTATACATTGAATGGGATAGGCGCAGGGAACCTACTGACTCACAATATACATAGCGACCCTCAATCAGTGGTTATTAATTTTGATCGACATCCTTTTCATTTAATTCACCCAGCCTATTCTTGAATTTTATATTTGTTCCATAAATGAAACTGGTTAGAATCGACCTTATTGGCGGTGATCACGAAAAGCGCGAAATAATTACGGAAAGCAAGAAACAAGACAACAAACTGGAATTTCTGTGTCATTTTAGCAGGCACGTGCGAGTTGTTTATGTCGATTGACCTATGACATTACCCATTATGCTTTGTGGCAGCAGAACTCCGAACGGGTTTATGACAATCACATTCACATTACATCACATTCTTCAATACAAGTTTGCGGTGAAAGGCAGTGCCATTTATGGTGGTTGGAAAAGGACATTGCAACATTTTTTTTCGTCGTAAAATACGGTGGCTGGGAGAGGATACAGCACAATTATTATTTTTTTCTTTGAAAAATATTGTTATGTCGGATCTCGACTTTATATTTTTTACGGGAAAGGATATCGCAATATTTTTATTTGAAATCCGATTTAATTTGTTATCTTATTATCTCGAGAGCTCGAGTTATGAAAGCGAGGAGAGTGAGAAGGACGTCGTGATTCATGGTCATGGATACGGAAAAGTCGTTTGATTGGTAAGTTTATTAGCTGAAATAATTTGGACTGATATAATTCGTAAGACACACCATATGTCCATTATGATAGTTCGTGAGTGTGTAGGTGTAGCCCAGTTAAATAAGGACAAGGCGTACGATCGGTAAGGCCAAGTAAAAACAGAAAATAGTTTGTCGTCCGGATTGTTTCTCAAAAGGAGGCGGGAGGCCCTTATTATTTACTATTTGTTAATATTTTGTAATTTTTTAAAGATGGCCGCCATGCCTTAGATGTTCAGTGTTACTGTAACGTGGAACATACCGGGGCTGTGATGTATGTTACTATAAAGCCTTCCATTTACAATATTATTTTAGCTGAATTGACAGATAAAAATAAACAATTATGTGGAATATATATGTTCCATGTTACACCGGAATACAATTAAAATTTATTAGGAAAAAGAAACACAATGTTAAATGTATTTAATACACAGCAAAATGTGCCACACTGTACGGATTTCCCGCATACAGTACGGATTTAAAAAAATACAGCAATATCCAGTTTTAATACGAATTTGCTACAAAATGTAAGCAAATGTTATTTAATGTAGGTATATTTAGTAGCCTGATAAATGACAACACTCGCTCGGAACAGGCATGTTAACCAATATAAAAGTACTACAGTTTCAAGTTAAAATATGCATTTAAGAACAGAAAGTGTGGCATGTCTGTAAAACAACCATGCATGGCCAAACGTACACATGCACATCATTCGCCTGCAAATTGCCGAGGTGCGAAGGCTCTAGTCACTTTCTTCTTGGCCACTTTGCCTTTAACCTCACATTCCTCACAAAGAGGATAATGGCCAATCGATGTTGTAACGCTTTGTTCGTTGCCACAAGAGACACAGCGGGTCATTAAACGTGGGATAGTACGACGCCTCAATGGGCATTTTACATGTTTCTTTGTTGTTGACATACACCATGTCAAATGTGTTCCCTTCTCCAGGATCATCGACGTCTTTGAAACATGCGCCACATGAGTATGACATCACCTCCAAGTTCCTCTCCAGTTGTTGTTTCTCTTCTGGTTTGAGACACGCCACTTTAGACATTCTTCACACTTATGAAAATTGAAAGTGGAGAAAAATTTAGTCTGTTCACAATAAATAAAGCAGTTTGCATCTTACCTTATTGTGGTAGGCATGGTTTGACTACTTTCACTCTGTTGCAATTGATTGGGTGCTTACAACCTATGTGGTTAAACAACCAATCACAACATAAATATTTCAACCATGACAAGTTGGAGGGCAGAGTCATACCATCTTTGATGCAAAGTTGTATGCGTTATCATAAAGCTTTGTTTTGATGAACATATATATTCATTTGTAAATAATGAGTCATTCCAATTATTCAATTTCTGTGTGATATATATTGTGTTTATCTCACTGTCGAGGTAATAGAAGGAAGACTGAGAATTAAGAAACTAAATTGGAATGAAGTAACATCTTAAAATGAAGGTAGTGGGGATCAGACCGTTGTGGGGCAAGACACATACATAGCATGAGTGAGGAAAGTTGGCAAAGTGAGCATGTCAAACAGAACAAGCTGGTAGAAGGAATATTGGAAGACCAAAATTAAGATGAAGACATAATGTTAAGAAATCTCGAAAGGTCATGTGTGAACAGCTGAGAGTAAAACAAATGGCAGAACACCGCTGTATATAAAGACACTGCATGAGAGGGCAGAACAAACAAAGTGATATAGCCCCCTTCCACCAAGAGTACGGGGAGAAGAATAGGAGAACATATTGTGATTTTGTTGCTCTTAAATGCGCAAGCCAACGGATTAATACACCTGTGACAGTGTTATTGTATTACACAAAATATGTATATGAAGTCATTTTGGAACTCACCTGTACCACAGTCTTCACATTGTTGGCTTTCTGTGATGACGGGGAAAACGGCATGCTGTGACGCTTTGCAGCTTTATCCAGTTTTGAGGGCACATGATTTTCATGTTTCTACATCCTTCCCATACAAGTCCTAAAAGGTATTAGCGGGAAGGAAAGAAAAACTTACTATTAACAAACAGGTAAAATTCATTAAAAACAAAATAGGACCAATGCATTGAAATACACAAAAAACTAGTTTTTTAAAGTTATAACATACTCTTGTTTTATTAAGCACATTAATTATTAATTCTGATTTCATATTACCATATATTAATATTTCATTCATGAAGAATGATTTTTTCATTTGTACTTCTGAAATTTGGAAGAACATCACATTTATGCCAATAATAAAATATTTAATCATACTACAATGTGTACTGTTCAATTAAAACAATGTTTTATTGAGTACATAAATCGGAGAGCATCTGAATGAAACGCCATATTCCAATCCAAAGGTGTCATGCACATTCCAAAGGGTTCACATGTTGATAGTAGGCCCAACTACAGTACTGTTTTAATATTTCATTTTTAAATGGTTAAATACTTTTAGCATATTGAACATTGCATACAATATCTTCCTTCATATTAATGAAAACCTTACCTCAAAGTTCTTGTAATGGTCTCGCTGCGGCACAAGAAATGGGAGACGATGCAGCTCAGCAAACATCTGTGGTTACGTTCTTGGTTTTTCACAAACTCAGTGCTCATCTACACACCTCTTTATGCTAAATTGATAGTATCCCATTTTGTAGTGATGATCCATGAAGGTCGTTATCTTTCTCGACGGTTTACATGGTTTGAATGAATCCAAGAGTAGTGTCGGGTCAAAATCATTATTGATACTTTTCAACTTGTTCGCCATTTCGGTGAGCTGCTGGCTGGTTGCGGCTGAAAACACTTTTAAATGTTTCTGCTTTAGTTGTAGCCTTGTAAAAACTGCGTTTACAAGGGTCTTGGTAGGTTGGACTGCATCGGCGACTTCCTATTTCAGCTCAGGAAACTTCTTTCCTAACTCTCGGATACACTTCAAATTGTTGGCTCCCTTTAGTTTCTTCTCCTTTGTCGCTGTCTCTGACCGCATAACTCCTTGTAGTCCAAGATTTAGGTTTGACATGACCCTCTCTGCAGGATTCTTCCAACTATGGTGGGGCGGAGTTTGAATAGAAATGAGCAGATCCAAATCTCTGTCTAAGAAATAGGCAATCTGACAAAGCTGAGTCCTTATAAACCTCAAGTTGTGATCTGGTCCACCGTCATGGTAATGACATTCCACTGGCTTTCTGTTTCCATCTGAATGGAGAGTCACTGTCAGTTCGGTAGCATGCCTTAGAGAAGATGAAGCTTCAAAGGCATTCTCTTTTAACCCGACATGTACTTGTCCATGGTAAAAACTTCCTTCTATAGTGTCTGGCAGACTCACAACCAGGCTTATAGACGGAGACAGTGAAAACTTAGTAAAATCATGATCGCCAACTTCGACCGTCTGGTTCATTCCTACGATGACTCTCTTTCCCCGCTCAACAGCAACAGGATAACCAGGTTCGCCGACCTTAATGGTATGCTTGTCATCCTCGCACACAAAGTGGTGTAGTCTCTGAACTTCACACAGAACTCCTTCTCATATCAAAAGACTGCTGATGCATAGGGTGTCTATGTGATGTTTCCGAAATTGTCTTGAGGCCACCATCATCTTTACCTTTAGACGCCCAGTGTTCCTGCTGAGGAACGGGTCGGCCAAAACTGCAACCGCAGCCACTACACAGAGGGAACTGCAGTATTCTCTAGACGGTCTTTCTTTACTTGTTCATGAAGATTGTGGGCATTCATGGCCATGACAAGATGAATAACGCTTTCGCCATTCTCATCAACAACGTCATGTAGTCTGTCGTCCACAGCTGTTTCGATTTTTTCTTGCACAAATGCTTGACATCTTTGTGGGAAGTCCTGGTATTCTTCAGGTCGACCTGTTTGAGTTAGTCGTAGATCCCAAATCAAGTCTGAATCTTCATCATCAAGGAGTTTCTGAATTCTCTCATCAACTTCAGACTCTGAAAAATTTCTTGGTGCAGATGCATCTGCAGTTAAGCTCTTATATGCTTCACGTAGAATACCACTCTTCACCCCTGTAACTTTTCCAAAGTGTTGAACAAATTCCCTCGTCATAGTTCTGCTGTGAAACACTGGAAATTGAGCTTTCATAGTTTCTTTGGTATTGTCATTCTTCTGCTGGCGCTGAGTCTCATTGTCACCCATGTCCACTTTCCATATGAAATGTAGATGTGAGTGAAGTCCTGTGTACGAATATCGTATGGTCTTGCATGGAACCATGGCTTCATTCATATATTCGTTCCTTCTTCCTTCTTCGTCGGTCTGTTGGTGTGAAGTCGTTCATGAATACTGCTTCATATGGTTTGGCAGAGTGCAGATCCCCATATCGTGCTCGTTTGGTGGCATTGATGAATGAGCTGGCCGAGTATACCTCCCAGTTATCAACATCTGTATGACCGGATGTTCTGGCATGTGCAGACTGGGCCATGCCGACATGATATGACGCATACTTCCTCAAGTTGTCACCAAGGCGCAGGATGCTTGCGTACACACCCTTTCAAGCGTTGCTCCTGAAGTACGAACAACTGGTTAATTGAAACAGCCTCTGTGAGTACTGTATCAACCTAAGTTGGTGTGTTCTCGCTTTCTGTATTTGGACATATCTGGTTCACGATAATTCTTGAATGTGTCAAATATCGCTGGTAAGCCACATCCACGGTCTGCAAAGGTAGATTGATGGCCATCTATTCCCCAGAGAACATTTGTTAGCGTCTCGATAAATTTCAGGCCTTGTTCATCACATGTGTCTCGTGTCCATCCTAATTCATTCCTTGCCAGCCACTTCAGTATGTCATTCTTCAGTTCTATCTTCTTGTTTGGCTTCACCTCTGGATACTGACCAGGAATTTGTATGCGGTTTCTCTGTGCTGCCAGCATCATAGAAAATATATTTATGGCTCGGGAATCTGCGAATCCTGTTGAAGCAGTAGCGGCAACCTCTTCGACGACAAATTCGATGTAATGGCCAAGGCATGACACAATATCGGCTAGACACTCGTTCGGATTTGCCAACACGTCCAACTTGTCGTTACTTCCACCAATGTTCACGTTTACCTGAAGACAAAATAAAATAAATGTGAACTTAACCATTTGTCAACTGACAAATCTTAATTGGCTGAGGCTATATTGAACAAAACATCCGAAATGATCAAGCAAGAAAAGGGTGAGTAGGCCTACATTGAAACATTTTTTATATTTGTGCACGAGCAGTAGGCTATCATTGAACGACTTCCTAGGAGTTGCAATGGGAAATATCCCTCTGGCTGCATTTCAAATATTTCGTTTTAGCTATGAACATATTGCTGTATTTTATTAAAAGTGCACTTGCATTTACAAATGTTACTTATTTCCATGAAACTTTCGAAATGTACAAACTAAACCAAAAAAAACTTCATACAACTCCGCATGGTGTCACTACTAACAGCCCTGTTAGACAGTCACCATAATTTAATAAACCGCACAAATCAGCGTGTCATGCCATATTTAAACTACGTCAATAATATTTTTATACATTGTTGCTAACAAAGTTGTCATTTTAAGTAATGTTCAATTGACTTGGTATATTTGTGGCGGGTCTAACCTGTGATAATATACTAGTAGCGCCACCATGTAGACTTGAGCGAAGTCAACGCAAAATCTACTGAAAGGCCTCGAATTTGACCAAATTGAGGGCTTTGACTGTTATACTTTTTAAGGGGCACATAATATAAAACACGACCTGTTTAACCGTGAACAACAGCTTAATTTCCGAGGCAGCGCGGCCAGTTGCCAGGGCATTTCGACAAATGGCCGCAAGTGAGTACCGAATTGTGACGTTTGATAACGTTCTGTTCAACTGATGTCTTCTCCGTCATCAAATTCCCCTGTAGCAAATTGTGAGAAAAGTTCTAGGAGTGTCTGCTTGCCATTTGGTACCGTCCTAGCATACCACGGTTTCAATATTGCTGTGGACCTACGAATTCGCAAGCAGACAAACACCGACATATTCGGACTAAACTTGAGTGTGCGGTCCTTGGAACACGGGGCACGTAACAAACCAATATCGTTCCTACCTTAAACTCTATAGAAGGCATATACAGATCTAAAAAGCATTTAAAATAGCGATTTCTGTCAATAATAAATAGCAAAAAAGGAGGCGGCAGCTAAAAAGGAAGGGGACGAGAAACTATTTTCTTTATTACTTGGCCTAACAGTGGAGTCGTAGCCTCACGCCACGCAAACGGTTTAAGTTAGGAGTTAGGTGATCGATTGACGATAGCTCGGCCAAATAACTAAATTGTGTATTGTTGTGGCTTAGGACCATACATAACTTATACATATATATATATACGGTGTCGACTTATTACTATAAGCTGACGGCATGCCATTCGATCAACGCCAGATATTAAATAATTGTCGAAAACGTCACATGACGTTCGCCTTGCTACGGGGTATGCGCTGCATACGCTAGATGGCAGCATTTAACAGTTCTCCAGCAGACACTGCTGGAAGAAGAGGAAAATGTCAAAACTTGTTCCTATTTTGGCAACTGGAAAACGCATAGCAAATTAATACCCGTTTGGGCACTTGTGTAGAATCCGGACCCACTTCAATTTTGCCATTATAAATGTATCGTTTTCTACATTTGATACTCCATTGTGTTAATTCAATCATTCAACATCATCCCACACATATTTAGGTTTTATAAATCGTGCATCTTAGCGCATTTTTGAGGCCGAAAAGACGGTGTGGTTGGCATAAACAAACTCTGTTTATCGCTCATTTCAAGTGCACGGCTCAGTAACGCGTGGTCGCTGCGCTTGCGGCTGGCAAAAATCGGAGCGCTATTTGGGTCTCAAAATGTGTCTAAGACACAATATTTGTGAAACATAAATATACCTGGGATGATGTTTAATGATTGAATTAACGCAATTAAATATCAAATGTAGGCAAATATACAGTTATAACGGCAACATTGAGGTGGGTCCGGATTCTACAAGTGCCCAAGTTTGTATTGTCCCCATGCATTGAGCAGCGGTAGTAGCATCGGCATTTGTTTGCGGTCGCCTCTGAACTAGCACGTGGTTCTTGGACATGGAAAGTGGTCAAACTCTTTGCCAGTGAACGTTCCGCTCGTATCTCACACCATCTACTCCTGGCAGAGGTGATAGGATCAAAACAATCCATTAGTCCACTGACAATAATTTGTGTTGTACGATAATCAGCGTCCAGAGTGACTGTTCGAGCTTCGAAGATGCCACGCCGCCACGACAGCGATAAAATAAAGAACACTTTCTGGTCGGCACCGATGTCCTAGAAAGACTGCCACGGCGAGTATTTGCATCGATGAGCGATAGCAGCGACGCGCTCACCCCAGCTCGGGCGTAATAAGGGGAGTGCCCACCCACCGCGAACGGCGATCGAGCATCTTCAATAGTCAAACCACTGTCTACCCGACGGATGCTAACTGAAAATTGTCCATGATCATCGATGTCGGTCGTTCCACCAGTATGTAAACCAAAAAGGGGAGATGCCTGTGTTCGGGTAGTAATTTCTCTTTGAACACCGGGCGCCATTTGCGCGATTATTTCATTTTGGATAGTGTCAGAAAGCCACTTGTCTCTGCGTTGCAGCCAGTTTATTACTGACGGATTATCTTGTGATCGTTCTCGGACAAGCTCTAATAAATAGCTGTCATCATGTGAATCCCCACGGATGGCCATACCTTGTTGGTAAAGAAACCGAAGTGGTGACACTATGACTCGGAGTGTTCTCCGTGCATCTTTCTGTTGTTCTGTTGCTTGTCTACTGAGCAAGGCAGACACTGGAACTTTGCCTGCAAAACGAAGCCTTTGCACAGCGTCTTGGTGCATGGATGGTTTTTCGTGTTCCTTGAACCTGTCCAGGGCTTTTTCCAGTTCGAATAACCATTAGTAAGAAAAGGACTCTGGACATCCATCTTCAACAAAAGGTTACGTTCTAGAGCTTTACAACACTTGAAGCATACCACCGCATCAAAATCAGAACAATAGTGCAGCCAGTTCCAGTGAGAATACCATTCTGATTTGAAAAAAACGTGCGTACTTTCCAGAACCAAAGAATACTTTGGGATATTTATAATCCAGTGGCTGACAAGGTTCGTTTGACAGAGCAAATCCAATCTGTCCCGATTTCGGACCGTAGATTTCGGGGATGGGACCATAGAATGAGTACATTAAATATTTTGTAAACATTTTAATAAAGGGTTTAACGAGTGTGGGGCTATAGATTTCAAGCGAAAGTTTAAACAAACAACAACGAATGTGTGTGTTGGATACATGTAAATATATTTTCATTTCATATATTTTCAGTATTTTATAAGTAAATATATTTTAATAAATGTTCATATTTTTGTGCGTTATATGTATGTTGTACGGAGCATTGTCATTGGTAGAACAAAAGTATGTTACTGGGACACTTTGTGTGTCACTTGTCTGAAACCGAGATTCAGCCAGAATAGATAATGAAATGAATACAATAGTTGCTGCTTTGCAATGGCATACTGCTTTTAATTAAATAATCATCTTAACGTCAAGCACATTTTACTTTATACAATTGTAAAAACGTGCATGCATCACTCAATTAGAATCTGTTGTTGCTATAAATTATAAAACTTACGTGCCTATATTTACGAAGCTACTCAGGTTTCCCGCTTTCCCGAATGTTTCACTTTTGCGCATAACGGATACTTTGGGAACGACATCTCGCTACGCCCACTTGTTTACAGCCAGAAATGCATTGTACCTTGCAGGGTTACTCGCCAACAAAATAAAATACATTGTAAAACATGTTTGTTAAGATCAGGTTTTAATTTAACACGCATCCTGAATTTGGATTTGGGCAGACATATGGATTTAGAACCATATGTCTGCCTCCCCAAAAATTCCAGCGGTGCCCCCCGCTCCCCCCCTCTGTTCCCGAGCCTATGTCTGCATAGTCAGCATCGCATTGCATTACTTCGGAATAGAATAATGTAGTTAAATTTGGAGGTACGACAATCAAATCCAAATTATGCCAGTCAAATTAATATTATCACAGCAAGATATATCCTACCTCTAATCTACACGTTTATGGATGTAATGTTAACACACCATAATGGTATCTGCCAAGTCTTGTTATCAGTACTTGTTATTCTAAATTTTAATAGTTTTCTATTTTTTTAAAATTTTCTAGAAAATACGCGTCTAGTAAGTTTTGATACAAGGCTAACTAATTTTTTAAACAATGTACTGTATGGCTCATATGATAATTCATGTATTTACACAAAACACCTTTCTGGTACAATGACTTCTATTTTATTCCCCCCTCCTCCCTAACTGAAATGTCTCAAAAATCCGTAATCGTAACAATAAAATTGGCGTGGCCTAACTGACAGACGGGTTATAAAACCGGGGTTCGAACCGTGAACGTGACACTTGACTGAGTACGCCGACGTGATGGCTCGTGCTGTGTCGCTCGTCGTCTTGCTGTCGCTGCTTTCGGTGGCCACCGCAGTGAACGACTTCTTCTTTGCCGAACAGTTGATTGAGAAGTACGGCCAGAATGAGGGGTTGGAGGTGGCCGGACTAAAGGACTTGATCGCCACCGTCGGCACCAAGGGAGATGCCACCGAAAGCGAACATCACGACATGGTGTGCGCGGGGAACACATGGATCAGCAACACGACATGCCTGAAAGATATGGTAAGATTGCGTCCTATATGATTGACTGTTGTCTATTCTGGTATATCCACCGCGGGTGCTACTGGTGTTCTGCTGATGTCGCAAATTCGTTGTGTCGTGTTTATATATATATATATATATATATATATATATACATATATAGTAAATTAAAAAACCTAGCACCAAATGAACACCCCAGCCACCTCATTATACATAGGCAGATCACTCCAACTTCCCAGCCGAATAACATCGTCGGTATTTTTGGACATTAGTTTGAATCAGTTTTACGTGAGGATGTGATATGAAGGGTGGTAACAATAGGCCCTATATCGGTAGGATGTGATATGAAGGGTGGTAGCAATAGACACCATGTCGGGAGGCGTTGCTAGAATATTTGGCAGCCAGGGGTCATCATCACCACGCAAAAGCTACAGTTATTTGACCTCAGGCCCGCCTTCTTACGTGAGAATTTGAATTGCATTGACTCGTGAAAGTGTCTCATCTTTCATGTTATTCCAGCCACATACCGCATAGACATTTAACAAGAGATTTAACAAGATTGCCACCCAGAGAATTAACTCTAGGTAGCAGGTGGACAAGGAAGCCCTTGGCTTTTCGAGAGTCCGACCTTTTTATCTATGTGTATCCCGCCCGTCTGAGGTATGTGTCGATTTTATTTTTAAACATATTCACGCTACTAGCACCCACACAATCAGCAGGTAATCTGTTCCATTCATTTACAGTCCTTTGTGAAAATGAAAACTTTCTTATATCCAATCTACTCTGCTCCTTTGCTAATGCAAGATCATGTCCTCTAGTCCTTCTATCTTTCTTAACTGAGAAAAACATATTTCTATCAATATTTTCATAACCCTTCAATATTTTAAACACTTCTATCTGATCTCCTCTCAATCTCCTGGTCTCTAGTGTTGTTAAACCGCATTTTTTTAGGCGTATTTCATAACTAAGATCCCTCAGATTTTGTATCATTTTAGTTGCTCTCCTCTGCACTCTTTCTAGCATATCTATGTCCTTCCTGCGATATGGCCTCCACGCTTGAATACAATATTCTAAATGAGGCCTAACTATTGTTTTGTACAGCGGTATTATTAGCTCTTTTTCCTTATACGTTATGTTTCGCCTAATTAATCCAAGGATTTGATTTCCCTTTGAAGCTGCAATTCCGCACTGCTCTGAAATCTTCATATCAGCACTAACGGTTAACCCTAAGTCCTTTTCTTTTACAGTAGTACTTAGTACAGTACCCCCCATTGTATATTCTACCTCTTCGTTCCCATGTCCTATGTGGAGGCATTTACATTTCCCAAAATTGAACATCATTTGCCATTTTTCAGACCATTTCATCAACCTGTCAAGATCATCTTGTAAATGCTGTCTATCTCCATCACTTTTAATCCTTCTAAACACTTTTGTATCATCCGCAAATTTCAACACCTTGCTTGTTATTTCATCATCCAAATCGTTGATGTATATTAAGAATAATATAGGACCTAATACTGATCCCTGTGGTACCCCACTCAATACCGATGTCCAGTTTGAAGCCTCCCCATCAACTACTACACGTTGTCTTCTGTCAATCAGCCATTGTTCTATCCAGTTTATTATACCATTTCCTATGCCATGGGCCTTTAGTTTAAGCAGTAATCTTTGATGTGGTACTTTGTCAAAAGCTTTTTGAAAATCTAAGTAGACGATATCTACTGGTGTTCCCTCATCTACCCACTTAGTGATGTCTTCCAAAAAACATA
Source organism: Escarpia spicata (assembly GCA_963995525.1). Taxonomy (NCBI): domain Eukaryota; kingdom Metazoa; phylum Annelida; class Polychaeta; order Sabellida; family Siboglinidae; genus Escarpia; species Escarpia spicata. The sequence continues at coordinate 29,784,481 of OZ023212.1, forward strand.
ACATATTTGTTAAGCATGACCTCGCTTTAAAAAAACCATGTTGAGATGGGTTTATCAAGTTTTGTTTAACAAGAAAATCCACCATGTGATCTTTAATTAGTCTTTCTAATAATTTACAAATCACTGATGTTAAACTCACTGGTCTATAGTTCTCTGACTTGTTTCTCGAACCTTTTTTGAATAACGGTATAATGTTTGCTTCTTTCCATTCTAAAGGAACCACTCCCTCTTCTAATGACAAGTTGAAAACTGTTGCAAGTGGTATGCTAATTTGTTCTACAATTTCCAATAGTAGTTTGGGTGGAATACCATCCACTCCAGGTGATTTATTTTCCTTCATAGCCCTTATTTTCTTAGCTACCATTTCCGGGGTTACAATTAATTGTCCTAAATAGTCTAAATCTGCCCCCTTGAACTTAGCCTCTGGTATTGGCAGTGAACTAATATCTTCCCTAGTAAACACTGAACTAAAGTACTCATTCAGGTCTTCTGCCATTATGAATCCCTCTGATATCATATTTCCAGCACTATCTTCTAGAGGACCGACCTTATCTTGAACTTTCTGTTTGCTTCGAACATACGCATAAAAACTCTTGCTGTCATGTTTTATATTACTAGCTAATTGTTGTTCATAGCTTCTCTTTGAATTTCTAATTTCAGCTGTAGCTTGGTTAAGTGCTTCTTTATAATTGTTGTAGTCTTCATCATTTCCAGTACATCTATATGACTTCCACATCATTTGTTTATACTTAATTTTTCTAATGGCTTCTTTCGATAAGTGTTTCTTTTTGGACCGTTTTCCTTGTTTTTTGAAGGGTACAAATTTATCGATTATGCACTTAATTTCACTCTTTAATATATTCCAGCATTCTGTTGCCGTCTTATTTTTCAGTGTCTTATTCCAGTCTATCTTTGCTAAATATTTCCTCATGTCCTTATACCTTCCTTTGTGGAAATTTCTCCTATACTGCTTTTTGCTATTCCTTTCTGATTTTACTTTGATGGTAAAATGTATCTGGTTGTGATCGCTACTCCCCAGTGGCTCACATATCTTGACATTGTCAACTAATTCATTCTGTGAGGACAAAACTATGTCTAACACATTCTCACCCCTGGTTGGTTCTAGCACATGTTGAGAAAGGAATGTATCTTGAACTAAAACTAAAAACTTGTGGTCCTCTCTCCCCATACTCTGTAGAGATTTCCATTGTATATGCCCGTGGTTAAAATCCCCCATAATAACACAGTCCCGTTTGCTTACTTCCCTTATAGCGTTTTGTATTTTTTCATTCTCTTCTATGCTTATGTTTGGACTTCGATAAACTAACCCAACTGTTAACGTTGAGTTTCCTGTAACTATGTTACACCAAACAGCTTCTTCGCAATCTGCTTCTCTTTCTAATTTTATTTCATAAGCCTGAATAGATTCTTTAATATATAAAATAACTCCACCTCCCTTTCTTCCTATTCTATCTTTTCTAAACATTACATATCCTGTCAGTCCCAATTCAGCATCTGATATATCGGTGGTGGTCCAGGATTCGGTTATACCTATTATATGAGGGTCAATATCTTCTACCATAATGTTTAGTTCATTTCTTTTGTTTACTAAACTCCTTGCATTTAAACAAACACATTTATATCCAGCTTCAGAAGAGTTTTCCAGACTGTTATTTGTGCTGTCTTTATCTATGCCTCCATTTTCAGGCTTTTCTGTGAGTCCCCCCTGCGAATCTAGTTTAAATAAATGCAACCTGTCCCACTGTCAACAGATTGCAGCAGATTCTCTGAGAAAACTGCTGCCCCCTTTCCACTAAGATGGAGGCCATCTCTCATGTACATATCTTCCCTCCCAACAACATACACATACATCAACGTGAATATTGCAGAATAGGTTTCATTTGTTCCTATTTATCAGCACACGTACGGGGATCCGAAAATAAAACTATATTTTGTGTACACAATTTTTCATCGACGTACGACGTTAAACATAGCATTATCTCCTCCACTTAATTAATTAAAATATGTTTACTGTCAAACAGTTGTGTTTTGAGCTGTTCCCTTGAGTGGTGTCTGGCACTCTCCATTGTACCGTCCTGAACGTATCCAATGTACCGTAACGGCTCTTAGGGGTTTCCACACACAGTGGTGTAGTCTAGCGGTATATGAATATAGGTCCTTCGTACTGTGATACGTTTTTTGGGGGGTCGAATGCAAAGTTGACAGGTTTCACGGTGAAACAGTTTCGGTGTCGGAATATTCACTTTGTTGGTCAGGAGATTAAGGACAATGCAGCTGTTCTCAGTAGTCTCCAGTGTCCTATCACACCGGAAGTTAAAAGATGCGTCTTTAGATTGATTCGACATTGTGTTTCTTGAAAGAGGTGGGAACAGACTTCGCTTTGATGGAGACGAATATTATTTTACAGCATCACTTTGAGTGTGCCATTAAACAAATATTCCCCTTTGTTGGGAATGACTGTCTGTCTTTTTCTGTTCTTTTGCTTCTTCAATATGACACTGAACATCCCCTGCACATTACGCCGCTGGTTTCGCCCAGTTTACCCTAGCCATCCATGGCTACATACCTTATTGCACGTTTCTTCCTATGTTTTTGTTTCAATTTAAATGGACAATAATCAGCACATTGTTGCACTTTGTCGTTTCAGTGTATGTCTGCAAAGAACATTTTTGAGTTTCACTCCTTCAAGACCAACGCATCGCTGAATGCCTTCAACGTTAGAGACATCTCCGCCACAATCCTCTACAGAGCCATCAACAAGAACTGCTCGGAGACAGCAATCGTCAAGAATAAACCAACGAAACTTCAGTGTACGATTTAGCTACGATTCCACTTCCACGGCTCAGTCCATTATTAATAGTTTCGTAATATGTATGCTGAAGCCTGAAACATACGAGTATTTGTGTGTGCGTGCGTGCGTGCGCGCACGTGTGCGTGTGTGTTTGCGGGTGCGTGGTGTGAACATATGAGCATGCAATAGATTGACTATTGAAGATAATAAATATACATAAGTTGTAGTGTTGGTGAAATTGACAATAACATCACAACAATAATTGACTATAAATATTATAATTCTGAATCTCCAAACGAACTGTCCGCAAACGACAGGACCAGTTCTCCTTCTGCTGGTTAATTACTTCGTGTGATACGTTTGTGTGAAATGTTCTTCAGGAGATTGAGGTCTTTACGGTTTGAAGGGTAACGTATGTCTATATGTGCTTGTAGCATGGGGAATCGGTCTATTGGCCGTGACTGTCATCAACTTGGCATCTGTGCTCGGTTTCTTCTTCAAGCCAATCATGGGCACCCGCATCTACAAGCGGGTCATGATGTACATGGTGTCACTGGCTGTCGGAACCTTGTCGGGAAGCTCTCTCATGATACTCATCCCAGAGGTATGGTAGTAGAAACATCCGTAAGTTGATACGATTGCAGTTAATATGCCTTAACATCAGAACTTATTCGCGTAAACCGATTCTTCTTTTCAAAATTTTCATGAAATCCATGGCTTGAATGAAGTCACCTTGATGTTTATATTTGCTTTCTGCCTCCTCGAGAAAGAGAGCAGGAATCAACTTAAATATGGGTATATAGAACCACAGTAAGTGTTTACTTAGGCTCACTCGCTCACCCACTCACTCACTCACACACTCAGTCAGTCAGTCAGTCAGTCACACAGAAAGAGAGAGAGAAAGTGTGCGCGTACTTACGTGTTATTTATGAATATGCAAGCGGAGGCGTGTGCGTGTGTTGTAATGGTGCTTTATTAGGCTACTCACCACATGCCTTCAATATAAATGAGCAAGTGTGCAGTTGATACTGACCGATTCTCACGAGTCTGTTTCCTTCTTCAACAGGGTTTCCAGTTCGCAGACGGCGAGTACGCCGACATATACGCATGGCGGATGATGACCGTCTGTGGGGGAATCTACCTGTTCTTCATCACTGAAAGATGTCTCACGCTCCTGCTGGAGTATCTAGAGGTTTGTCTTAATACAGGCACTGCTCAAATGAGTTGTGATGTAAACACTGCTTGAAGACATTTGGGAAAACGTCGGAGAGAAATGTAAAGTGGAGGGAGGGTGGTGCTGATAGGGACCAATGGAGGGCAACTACATCAACTGTAGCAATTCCGTAGCTAGACATCATTACTATGCAAGAGTAGTGGGAAGAATAATTTGTATCCGATGCCATAACTTATTGTGAAGACGTTGCTCTTTAATAATCGTCTTCGATGTTGTTTGCAGAGAATGAGGTAATCCTAGACAAACAAGCCCAGACAAGAACAGTTGCAATCGGCCAAGGAATACGTAGGTGGTGTACTACACCATAACGATGCCTAATAGAGTATCACCGCCCACCAGAATTATACAGTGTAGTGTATTTGGAAAATATTATATATTTCTTTCGTAGGACAGCCGGACAGATAAACTACACTGATCTAATAAAGCTTTTGGTTGCATATTCTGACAGAAGCGCAATTCGGAGACTGCGGACACCGACGCAGCCATGCCACCACCATCCATCACCCTCCACACGAACATACGACAGGACAGACTGAACCTACCGTTCGAGGACATCCACCTCACAAGGAACAATTCTGAATCAACCACAGAACTGAAAAACGACTCAAATGAGGTGGGGCCTAGGCATCAAGACGCGTGTGCCTATACATTATGTGTCGGGGGGTATTCGTTCCTAAGGTAATTTTGTGTGAATCCATGTTTAAGGATTGATGTTGCCAACATTTTGAAATTAACTATACATAAAAACTATTAAGTGATTAGGATATATATTTGATACTTGCCGAACTGTTACTTTTGTTTCTTTTTTCTCTGTTTCTTTGTCTGTTTTTCCTGCGTCATGCATAAGCAACACCAACCACATATCTTTTTGTATATGATAGTACACACTGCAATTATTCTTGGGCTGATGAAGTGCTGTATCTGCGTACTGTAGGGCCACAGCCACGGCACCACGATCAGGACAGTAGGGTGGATGATCATATTTGGTGACGGAATCCACAACTTCATGGACGGCTTGTCTCTTGGCGCCGCCTTCAGTCAGAACCTGCTTGGAGCTCTTAGCATTTCGCTGGGCGTTTTGTCGGAAGAGTTGCCTCACGAATTAGGTAAGCGCATCTAAAATTGTCTTTGCATCCCAGCATTTAGTTGCCATACGTGTAATTTCCGTACTCGTCTGTCTGCGATTTTCCCGTGGATTGAAATATACATATATCAGGTATGGTGAATAGATGATAGATTTATTCCGTCGTTTCTTGTCTTTGCAAGAACCTATTCAGCTTCGGTAACTGATCAGGAGAAATGTATAATACCGGTTTTAATTGTTGCTTATTTGGAACGAGTTTTGAACTTGTATTTTACAATTAGCAACTTTTATATTACATCTATCCGAAACGTTGAATTCAACCCAACAAACGTAGTAACTATGGTGAACCATCTAATTTATAGCGATAACTTCTTACTCACTGAAGAACCTTTACAGTAAGGTTTATTTATTGTTGCATATCACAGGTGATTTCGCGGTCCTCCTCAACTCCGGCATGACGATGAAGCAGGCAGTCGGATTCAACTTCCTGTCCGCCTGCACCTGCTACATCGGCTTCATCGCCGGCGAGATCATCGGCGAGACGACCTCGGGCACCTCGTGGGTGCTGCTGCTGACAGCCGGCATGTTCCTCTATATCGCCCTCGTCGACATGGTCAGTGGCGCTCGCTCTAGGAGCTATTCTTCTTCCTCCTCGTTTCCTTGTAGAGGGATGACACATTCAGCTCCTGTATTATTGTCCTGCTCTTTATGTTGTTGCTCTCCTTCCTATCAGGCGCCTCTCTCTCCATCTTTCATCTTCCACCGTCTTTCTTGAATCCATCTTCATGTTCTCCTCCTAACTCATCAGCTGTGCTTTTCTCCTTTTTCCTACAGTCTTTGAAATTCTCTACCTCTGTTCTCTCCCGCAGTCTGCCCGCATCCGTGCTAATCAAGTGTTCTGTCCATATCATCCAGCTTGAAATCCCAATCTTTTCGTTCTCTTTCTATTCACCTTCTTTTTCACGGTCGTTTATTTAACGCAACTCGTTTTTTTGCAATACAATTTGGAAGATATTGTAAATTAGTACGTAAGGGAAGACACGGCATTGTTTTGATTGGACAAATACATCACTATTATGCTCATTTGACGGTCGGACTGGGTAAATTTACGGATCCGTTGAGCAAGTCTTTTGGGTGGATATACACCAAGCCTGGATAATCTCTCTGCATTTAATACGTCGCTGTAGCTAATACACACACATGGGCGTTGGTGAATGTACTGAAGATATCCATCCCTGCAGTGTGACACATCTAGGAATAAGCTGTAGTCAATACTTACCAAGAGTCCCGCATAGGATGTCGCTGTAGTCAAATCTAGTGGGACACGCCATCAATGTTATTGTTGTTGGGTATACGAGGAACCTTCCGATATTGTGATAGGTAAATCTACACCAATTGGTACCAGTGTCGTTAACAGTAGAACTCTTGTCAATGTAGGCTTGCAACCAGGCATACCACCTACGTGGACATGCGGGGCCAGGGACGTTCCTCTTTAAGTCTTTAATTTGTTAACAAAACTTGTTACCAAAATAGCCTTACAATTACATGTATCTTCTTATACGATACATTGCCCACTTCTTGTTGTTTACAATCCTCGCGTTGTGTATGATTTCTTTCATGGCATTGCGTCACTTCCAAACTTATAACTGTCCACAACACTGTCTTCTACTGTAGACACTTGCTTCTTGTGTTTCTAGTTGCCGGAGGTAAATGCGGCAGCAGAGGAAGCGTCGAAGGAGTCAGGCCAAACGTTCAGCGTCTTTCTCATCCAGAACCTCGGCCTAATCAGCGGCTGGGTCATCATCCTTTCGCTCGCCTTGTACGCAGGCAAGATCAAACTAGAATAGTAAGAGCATGTCGGTCGTCTGGAACATGTTACTTTAAAACTTGAAGCATATCCGTGTAAAGTTGCTAAATCGATATGAATTAGATTATATAAAAATATATTACGATTTAGAACAGCTGTTGTCTAAAATGACATACCATAAACCTTCTTCTACTTTTGCTATATATTTTATATATCTTTCTACAATATGTGGATATATTAATTTACACAAGATGTTACGGTATTAAACCTATCAGTATTGCTATAATACAAAGCTACAAAGAATGTACATGTATTATTGTGATACAAGTTGTATTGTCTGACAAATTGATCTATTTAGGGCGTTACCTAAACAAATAATTGTTCTATGTTCATCAAAATAATGTGTTGACGTAATACAAAAAGTTTATGTATTACGCAATATGCACTTACGAAGCTCTGGTGCTTAAGATAGATATGATCATGTTATCATGTTATTTCTTCCAGTATTGCTATGGTACAAGGCTACATTAAATGTACATGTATTGTAGCAATATGGTTTTACAAAATATTTGCAATTGTTTCTACATCTATTGCATGGGAATGATAGTATGGTTAAAAAAATTAGTGGGTTGTAGTGTAAGTGCTGTAAATGGGTGCATGCTTGACAAATAATTCTCTTTGTCATGCAATGCATTACTAGGGGGCTTCTAAGGTTGCTGTGAATCCGCTTTTAACTAAGTTGTTTTGTTGTGAGAAGTGACAGTTGCAAGACGTTAACAAATTGATTACTGATACGTCTGACTTGTTTCACTCTCTTCAGAAAATCTGGTGACAACCACGTTGATATTGTACTACTACAAATCCATTGTAACATGTATTTTAGATATGTGATGTAAAACTTGTACCAGTAATGAAGCATATCCGTGGAAAGTTGCTCAATCGATACGAATTAGATTATATAAAAACTATATTACTATTTAGAACAGCTATTGTCTTAAAATTACATACCAAAGACATACTTATACTTTTGCCATATATTTTATATTGTTTCTTCAACATGTGGATATATTAATATACACAAGATGTTACGGTATTACACCTATCAATATTGCTATAATACAAAGCTACAATGAATGTACATGTATTGTTGTGATACAAGTTTACGTTATTTTTTTATATTATTATATTGTATTGGCTTAAGAAATTTATTAAGATAGGTTAACAAAATATATTTATGGTGTTACATCAACAAATAATTGTTATATTTTCATCAAAATAATGTGTTGACATAATACAAAGCTACAAGATGTGTACATGTATTATGCAATGTGCACTTCCGAAGCTCTGGTACCTTAAGTTAGATATGATCATGTTATCATGTTATTTCTTCCAGTATTGCTGTGATACAAGGCTACATTAAATGTACATGTATTGTAGTAAGATGGTTTTACAAAATATTTACAATCGTTCCTACATCTATTGTATTGGTCTATTTGTCTTGGTAAAAGTTGTGTTATCTGCCAACCATATACATAAGTATCAGAATACAGTGCGCAGCTAACAGTGAATATGTAATCACTATGAACTTGACATTGATATCTGAGGTTCAGAGAAAATTGCTGATTGAATGTAAATAATAAATGTGAAATAAAAGATACTAATTATGTACCAGTATTACTATAATGCAAAGCTGCGAGAGATGCACATGTGTTTTCCAAGGCAGTGTCTGTTTTTTCAATAATTCAATTGCAAACAAAAATATTAGCAGCACAATTTGAAGAAAATGGTTGGCTTGTGACAACAAAGAGAATATTTTTAAATTAAGCATTTAGTTATTTAGTGGGTCATCACTTTATATTCAGATCTTGGCACTACCATGATACAATGTTGCATGGAATGTACAAGTATTGTAAGTAGTGAGATATATTTTTACAAAGAAATGTAGACATTGCTTGAAAGTATTCACTAATGTGCACATGTTACGCCTGTTAGTATTCAATAAACGGTCTCACATTTTGCAGTTGATTTTGTTTTACACTGGCTTACAGCCTCCCATAGAGCAACAAGCCAATACTGCAGATATGCAGTATACTGCAGATATGCATATTATTACTAGTCTCCTGCTATTGCAGACAGTAGTATTCAAGCGCCAAAAATACCTGATCTTCTGTAGTAGGATCTTGTACTGAAATGTCTAAAATCAATCACATACGTGAAGTAAAAACCATAATGTGAGATTACCTATGAGGTGGTTAACGTCAGAGAATGCTATCCCAACTGTATCGTCTTGTGTATTGGACCTACAAAGATTACTTATTTTCTATCATCAATTCTATTGAAATTTCCTTGGTCAAATATCGAATAAACAAAATGGGAAAATACACAAACTTCAGAAACAAACATACACATACTTGTTTTAATAACAAAATACGCAATCCACCTACATTTCCTGAAAGCTGACATTAAGACACAATGTTTGGGTAACTACTTAATGTCCTTAACACAGTTGTCAGTCATTAACTACATAATACAATTCACATTCATGAACTACACATGTCATCTATGTGCCACATTCATGAACTACACAAGACATCAGTGTGTCACATTCATGAACTACACATGTCATCAGTGCATCGCATTCATGAACTGTACACATGTCACCAGTGTGCACATTCATGAACTACACATGTCATCAATGTGCTACATTCATGAACTACATTTGTCATCAGTGTGTCACATTCATGAACTACACATGTCATCAGTATGCCACATTCATGAACTAAAAAAGACATCAGTATGCCACATTCATGAACTAAAAAAGACATCAGTATGCCACATTCATGAACTAAAAAAGACATCAGTATGCCACATTCATGAACTATACAAGACATCAGTGTGTCACATTCATGAACTACACATGTCACAAGTGCACAATCATGAACTACTCGTGTCATCTATATACCACATTCATGAACTATACATGTCATCAGTGTGCCACACTCATGAACTACTCAAGACAACAGTTTGTCGCATTCATGAACTACACATGTCAACAGTGTGTGCATTCATGAACTACACATGTCATCAGTATGTCACATTCATGAACTACATGTGTCATCAATGTGCCACGTTCATGAACTACATATATGTCATCAGTGTGTCGCATGCATGAACTACACAAGACATCAGTGTGTCTCATACATGAATTACACAAGACATCTTTCTTCACGCGACACCGATTGGCGTGCACCGTCCATAGCATCGTCGCGACGAGCTTGAAAGAAACTATGTATGTTTACGTTGAAGATATGTGCGTATTTGGGATTAAAGCATCAAGTGCATTCTAAACTTGGCTATATTCTAAATGCACAAAATATGCAACCTGACCGTATAAATCACATCAAAATGACTGCTTGTTAGTTGTTGACCCGTCATCATCTCACTCGTGCGCCTAAGGCTGAGGGCTGCTGTTTTCTGTTGCGTATGCTGTGCAATGGGCGTGGGCATGGCGTAGGGCCCATAGCCAGCTGCCTAGGCAGATTAGTCCCAAACATTGAGACGGTTATGCATGGCATGATTCACGTGATATGCAATTCCTTTCTAATTCACACATTGCCGTAAATAATACGGCATGTAGATTTCATAAGCATAGCCGAAGTCTATAGTCTAACACTAAGTTAAGACACTACACTAATAAATATTATTCTTTAGATTAATACTAGTAATAGTGTTATTGTCACTAAGTTACTAAGACTAAGTATAATAAACATGACTCATTTCTTAATGTAAATGGTGATTATATTGTCCCACACCATTTTTTTGGATGTGATTGTGTCAGATGGCTACATGAATGTGCCGCGATTGTTAACAGAGCTACCAAGTCTCATGCATTTGGTGTTTGAGATTCACGCATTTAGCTTCCATCTCACGCCTTCAACCATCAACCTGTACATCATCACGCACATTTGACATTTTAACAATATTAATGCAAACATTCATTATTTTCATGCACATGTTGATATATTTATTCATATTCCACCTTGTTTGTGTAAACCCAACCCGTGTAATAAAAATATTATTTGGTCACACCCCAAAATCTCTCTTATACTTATGTCAATGTAAAATCACAATTTAAAAGTAATACTCAGTGTCTCTGGGTGAGTATGGGATGTGTAAAACACCAGGGATTGAAGTTAGTCGATGTGTTTGAAATTTACCATCCTGTCAAAACAAGTATGGCAAGGTTACATGCCCAGAACCCCGTAAGTGCATTGTGTGTCTTCTGCACTTGCCTTCCCTCACCACCACCGTGAAGGCATACACTTCATTTTACCCCAGAGAAACACGATGTATTTAACAATGTCAATTTGCGAACAGATTGAGACAAAGGAAGGAACACGGAGGACAGGTATCTGCGCATGCGTCAGGTGTGGTCGTTTCTTTTAATTCGTTCCGACAGCTATTGCATTAATCTCGAGATCAACATATTCTGATTTGTTTTAACTTGATTATATACATCAATAACAATATCCAGATGAAGCCGATATTTGTGTTCGAAAGTTTCTAAATACGGTTTTAGTACATTGGCTTCCTTAGCAACAAGTCACGACATTGATTTGCATAACAAGATGGCGTAAATTGTAAACACTGAGTTGGAAAGCGCGCGTAACACAAACCCCCCAAAGTCAACTGAAACAATAGTGCTGGTTTTCAAAATAATTGTATTTACTCAGGCTGCATTCAGAATAAACTAAATTACTCGCAACTAGAGCCTTATTTCTACCGCATTTAGTATTATTAAGTCTCGATGAGCGTGTATTTCCTACCTTAACTGTACACTTCGTGTAAACAAAGGCTATACGTATAGTTCCATCCATATAGAAACGCGCAGGTCAGGCTGCTAACTAATTGATTGCCAAATCTAGTAGGAGCACCAATAAACCTTTATACTAACAGGCGTTTCGCACAGGACGTCTTTTAAAACCCGGAGTCGCCCTGGGTAAAAATCCCTCGTTAGCTGCAACATATAATAAAGACGTCTTGTCTGCACTTGAAATAATTTAAATAGATCATTTAATCTGATACCTGTGCGAAATCTTTCAATTGCATTGATCATAATATAACGTAGGTTAATTAATAAAAGAGAGAGGGAGAGACTTGGCTTGTAACTTGTTTCTTTTTGAAATCCTATAACAGCATTGAACATTTTATTGTAAGTACATTTTATTTTTATTAAACATTTAAAAATCTACACCATATTGTTTTTATTTTTTTTATTGTTTTTAAGCCTTCACTATTTATGTCGGAGAATCTGGACAGTCGTACACCGGCATAATTAATTTTTTTACTACCTGAAAATAAGCAGGAAACTTGTCACTATAAGATGGGCCTACGGGTAACAACAGCTTTTATACTGATGGTCGCATTCTTGGCGGGACTTCGACATGGTAATGGTTTTACATCAGCATCACTTCCTGATAGTATAAATGCTGGATTCCAGTTTGTGGGTGAGAGGAGGATCCAGACAGCTTTGCTGTTTGGAGCTGATATGTACATCAAGCATCTGCGAACCAGCGAACAATGTCCACTTGTCTGTTACTTGCGCTACTGATCTCGGGTGATATACAGTTGAACCCCGGACCAGTTAAGTATCCATGTGGAGTATGTAAGAAGGCTGTTGCCAGAAATCATCGTGCTATGTGTTGTGACGAATGTGACACATGGATCCACATTGGTTGTTGCGGAGTATCACCCAAAGAGTATCGCCACTTACAACATTCTAATGTCAGCTGGTACTGCACTCACTGTTCATTACCAAATTTCTCAAACTCCTTTTTTAACGACAGCTCCATACTAAGTGACCCTAACCCATATGACTTGTTGTCGGACTCTGATACTGAAAATGGTGACAGCATTGCAGACTCTGAGTCCGAACCTACAATCTAGAACAAACCAATCAACAAGCCTAAATCAAAACCAATTAAGATTATGGTCATTAACTGCAACTGCATACTAAGCACAGATAAACGCACCCAGTTTAGTATTGTGGAGGCGAAGGGTCCCGATGTAGTGATTGGCACAGAGTCGCACGTAGATGCATCGGTGTCTGATGGAGAAATCTTCCATCCAGGATACGATGTTGTAATGTTGTTGTGTTTGGGTTGTTTTACTGTGAGTTTGATAACCACCGAACACGCCGTGTGTGAAAAGGATAGAAGCGGAAGTTCCATAATGTATTCAAAAGTAAAATACAAATATGCGCGTAGTAAACGGCTACATTACATTCCTCCCTGTCTCGGAAGAATACTTGTGACTGTAATAAACCGAAACTAAAACTAAGTGTCCTTGTGATATGCGCATAATAAAGAACAGTAAAACACCTTAAATACAAGGATACAAGTTGCTACTCTAAACGTCCATCACGAAATCTCTAAACCTCGTAGGTGCCTTCACCCGTCTCACAGGTCTCTGTGGAACATTCGCGTGCGCAGCTTCGTCGTTTTGCTGATCGCGAACTTCTCGAGTCAGGTAGTCGTTTAGTTGGTCGAATTGGTCGTCTTCACTGATGTCGTCGAACTTCACGCGCGGCACAGCCTTGAAGTGCGAGACGTTGCGTGTTATGGAGTAGTTTCCACGACTCGCAGTGACCATGTTGCCTTTCGTGGCCGACACTTTCAGTGGACGAGGGTCGAACGCAGCTGACAGTTTATTCTTGCGCGTCTGTCGGACAAGTACAATGTCGCCCACGCGCAGATGGCTGTCGCTCGCATGACGTCGCTCGTCTGCGTTTCTCTTCATCTTGGCTTTATCTTGGGCATCTCGATTCTCTATCTCTCTTCTCTGTGGATTCTTCTCGTACGTTTGGGGTAGCAAGACTTTCATCTGTCGCCCGTTCAGTAGTTGACTCGGTGACACGCCTGTCGAAGAATGTGGCGTTGCACGATACTGACGCAAGAACGTGTAGAGATCTTGTTTCCAATTTCGTTTCTCGATGAAAGCTGATCTGATCGCTTTACCCAGAGTTTTCATGAAACGTTCCACTTCGCCATTGGCGCCTGGCCACAGCGGAGTGACGTGTCTGTGATTGAAACCAAGATATGATGCAAATTTCGTGAATTAATGTCCATTGAATGGAGGTCCATTATCAGTTCTTATTTGTTGTGGAATCCCTTGGCGAGCAAATATTGCGTCTAGCTTGGGAATTACCGTGTTGCTGCTTGTTGAATTAATGATTTCGACTTCTGGGAAGCGGCTGAAGTCATCGATGACGCGATCAGTGACTCTCCGCTCGGAAACGGTCCGATGAAGTCGATCGATAGATCTTGCCACGGTGCGTCTGGAAGTTGAGACATTCGCAGCGGTGTGCAGCGCTCGGAACTGTGCGTGGTCGTGGCTTGTCGGGTACCAGGATGGTCGATTCCATGGAACCACACCTTCTCTCTCAGTAGGCTTTTCGTCTTTACGACTCCTTGATGCCCACGATGTGCAAGATCGACGGCACGCTCGCGGAGTGAAAAAGGAAGGACGATGCGTGTTTGTCGTAGGACCTTGGTGTACAGCTAGTTCGTCCATGAGCTTCAGGTAGGGTGACACTTCCTCATCGGTCCATTAACCGCTCTCTATGGCGTGCAGTAGCTTCTGCATGACGTTGTCTTGTAGATATTGTCGTTTCACCTCCTGCAGCGTCCTCGCCTTGGGTATGCTGTTACTACAAATGTAGTTGACCGTATTTTCTACAGCATCAGTTGCCGGTGGTTCAACAGGGTGGCGACTCAGGTAATCCGCCGGGTTCTCGTCATCTCGTCCTGGACGGTAGAGAAGTGAGTAGTTGTACGGCGAGAGTCTCAATCGCCATCGCTCCACTCGTGCAGACGCTTGTCTCTGACTGGCGAATATTCCTAGCTTGTGATCGGTGATAATCTCGAATTCAGATCCATAGACGTAGAGGTGAAAGTGTTCTGCACCCCACACGACAGCCAACATTTCTCGTTCAGTTTGCGAGTATCGCTGTTCGATTGAAGATAGCGCTCGGCTGGCGTAACTAACGACCTTTTCGTCTTGACACAATATCGCGCCGATGGGCCGACAGGACTTTCATCGACCAGCACTTTTGACGGTTTCGTCGTATCAAAGTAGTGTACAGTGCACACACTGGCTAGCTTCGCCTTCAAGTTGGCGAGTGCCTGTTGATGTTTGCTTTTCCATTCCCATGGAATGTCTTTGTGTGTCAGTCCTCGGAGTGATGCAGTGACATCCGAGTAGCCAGGAATGAATCGCGACACGTATTGTGCCATTCCCAACAACGAACGTACTTCACTGGCATTCTGCGGTGCAGCTGCATTGACGATTGCTGACGTCTTCTTTGGATCCGCCTCGATGCCAGTCGCGCTGAAGATGTGTCCATAGAAGCACACTTGTTTTTGAGAGAATAAACACTTCTCTCTGTTGAGTTTGACGTTCTTGTTTTTCAGTCTCTCAAGCACAGCTTTCAAGCGTGTGTCGTGTTCGCGCTGTGATTTTCCGTAGACGATGATGTCATGTTCTTGCATCCAACTAAACCAGACAACAATTCGCTGAGTGTTTTGGAATATTTCAGATGCTGCGTTAATTCCAAACATCAGTCGTTTGTATTGCCATAGTCCCACGTTTGTTGTGAATGTGGTTATGTATCTGCTTTCAGGACTCAATTCTAGCTGATGATACGCAGAGTTCAGGTCCAGCGTACTGAAGACAGATGAGCCATTCAGATCGGTGATTAGCTCGTCGATTGTTGGCATGACATGTTTGATGCGTTGTACAGCTTTATTTGCTTCTCTCACGTCTACGCAGATTCTGACTTCACCCGATTTCTTAGGCACCACGACTATTGGGCTGACCCATGGTGTTGGTCCGTTTACCCTCTCGATGATGTCTAGCTTTTCTAGTCTATCAAGTTCTTTTTCAACGTCACGTCGGATGTGAAAAGGGATGCGTCTGTGCTGTTTAAGAGTGACGCTCTGGTCGATGTGTAATTTCACTTCCACGCCATCCACTTTTCCAACACCATCAAAGAGACATGTGAACTGATCTACGATTTGTGGTTGGAACGTGCCATTTGTTGTGACGTTCTGTCTTGTTGCGACGGTTTTGAGCGATGTGGAGGATTCCCAAGTCCTGTGCAATTTGGCAGCCTAGCAGATTGCCTGTCGTGCCCTCCACCACATGAATGCTTGTGTCGATGACCGTCGAGCGAAACTTCACTTTCGTGATAAGCACGCCGATCACAGGTAGTGGTGTTTGTCGTAGGTTGTTTGAATAACATACTGCTGGATTGTCTGGTCATTTTGAATGTGCTGTTGTCAATTATATTAACTGACGCCCCGGAATCTACATTCATTTTGATAAGATTTCCTTCAATCTGCACTGTGCATGTGGGCAATGGGTTGTGCTCGTTTGTTTGTTTGATTGTAGAAAAAACATAATCATTGTCAGATTCAGCTGCCATACTTTTTTGGACTGACTGCGTTGGTGCTTGTGACAGTGCATTCGATTACCGTATTTAGATCTGCAGACCTTCTCGAAATGTCCATTCTTATGGCAAAAATTGCACGTTTTGCCTTTTGCAGCGCATTGTTTAGTCGGCGGATGCGGATATTTGTAACGACATATTGTTGATGTCTGTCTACTCGCAGTGTTCATTGATGTTGCGTTATTGAACCGCTTATTTCAAGTTGCCCTTTTCTTGAAACATTTGCTTCTCTTGACGTTTCTCCTGATGTTTCCATCCCTGACGCTTGTTTCTCAGACAACTCCATCGCTCTGCCTTCATCCAGCATTTCAGTGAGCGATATAGTGGCATCACGCAACACACGGCGTCGTAGTCTTGACGACGTACAATTCTGCACAATCTATGTCTTAATTTCACGATCAGTGTCAGTGAATTCGCAGGTTGCAGCAAGACGTCTTAAACGCGTATGGTACGTGTCGAGTGATTCACCAATTTCTTGTTTTTCTTTTCTTAATTGGTACACTTCGTACTCAATGTTCTTCTTTGGCGAGAAATATGCAGTGAGCTTTTCACAAGCTTTGTCAAAATCGTCAGGCGCGCCTGTATCTGGCAACGTTTCAAATATTTCGTACACCTGCTCGCCAGCATAATGTAGCAGCAGTGCTCTCTGACGTGTGCGACTACTAACATCCATCGCCACCATCATGTTTGTGAAACGAGACCACTTCTTCCATCGGACGCCCGTATTGGCACTGTCCGTATACACGTCAAATTCGGCGAAATGCGGCTCATTTACTCATGCTCGTCGCCAATGTAATGTTGTTGTGTTTGAGTTGTTTTACTGTGAGTTTGATAACCACCGAACATGCCGTGTGTGAAAAGGATAGAAGCGGAAGTTCCATAATGTATTCAAAAGTAAAATACAAATATGCGCGTAGTAAACGGCTACATTACAGATGTCTACCGAAAAGACCGAGACAGGAATGGTGGATGAGTATTAGTTGTCATAAAGAATTGTTTTATTTCGTCGGGGATGCCCGAGTTTGACTCTGACTGCGAAACTGTATGGGCAAGAATACAGGTGTTCGGGTGCCGGACCCTGGTAGTGGGATCATATTATAGACCGCCTAACTCCACTATGGATGTACTATCTGGTCTGGAGGATTCGCTAGGCCGTATTAGCTCGAAATATCCAGCGGCAAACATTGGTTTTTTTTTGGGGTGTGTGATTTTAACATGCCGGGCATCGACTGGGAAACCAAGTCGGTGAACAGAAACCACCAGTATGGCAATGGTATGAGTCAGAAACTGATTGATATCTGCAATGACTTTTCATTGGACCAAGTGGTCAGAATACCAACACCCCTCAACAATATATTGGACCTGATTCTTACCACAAACCCTAACCTGTTCAGAAATATTTCTACTATCAACGGAATTAGCGACCATGACATTGTCACCACCGATCTCGACATGAAAGTACCAATAAACAAAAAGAAAGCCAGAACCGTTTATATATATAAATGAGCAGACATTGGTGCCATTAAAAAAGAGTTAGATGAATTTAATATAAATTTGTTTGGAGAGGATTTCAATTTGCGATCAGTTAATGAGAATTGGAATATGTTTAAATTAATTGTACTGGATAGCATGAACATTGTCACCACCGATCTCGACGTGAAAGTACCAAAGAACAAGAAAAAAGCCAGAACCGTTTATATATATATATATATATATAAACGAGCAGACATTGGTGCCATTAAAAAAGAGTTAGATGAATTTAATATAAACTTGTTTGGAGAGGATTTCAATTTGCGATCAGTTAATGAGAATTGGAATATGTTTAAATTAATTGTACCGGATAGCATGAACAGATTCATTCCTACAAAGAAACTATCAACTAGGAATAATCTCCCATGGATGACAAGATATATTCACAGACTAATCCGCAAGAAACAGAGACTATATAACAAAACAAAAAAAAACAAAAAAACGATCAGGACTGGGCTGTCTTCAGGAAGCTCCGGACACATGTAAAAACAGAGCTAACCGCTGCGTATCATAACTATATTGATAGCATGCTTGACGTCGAGTGTAACGAAGAAACGTCAATCCCCAAGACATTTTGGTCATACGTCAAAAATCTAAGAAAGGACTTTGTTGGTATACCATCACTGAAAGACCACAATAATCATCTGGTTTCGTCTAGTAAGGGGAAAGCAGATATACTGTCAAAGCAGTACCAAACTGTCTTCACAAAGGAAGATCTTGTTAACATTCCAGTCATGCCTCAGTAGAACAGTAAAGAACTGGAACGGACTAACCGAAACAGTTGTGTCTGCAGCCACAGTGGATACTTTTAAATCTAGGCTGGGCAGACGACTCTAAAATTTCCTGTAGTGCTATGGCATATGCCCCCCGTCCCCCTATATTGGCGTAATGACCTTATGGTTTTTGCCAATTATTATACAGATATAGACAACAAGGAGTCATTGTTTGGCTAGTACAGAAGAATGTCTATACAACAATAAGGCCGCCTTACCAAGACACTGTAAAGCATTCCAAAGGAAACATCTGATTACCGAGGTCACCTCATACGGTTAGGAAGAACATAAAAAAGGCATCTAGGTCATACTTTGTATGCGCCATGTCGTTACCACAGGATGAATTTATGAGGACTGAAATATCCCATCAATTTTCTGTTAAGATAGTATATTTATCGATTGGCTCTCAGCTACAAAGACTGTTTGTGATTTGTTCAAATGTACTGGTACCACTGAGACTAAACGGGCTTTACGCATTGTAGACTTACAATGTAAATACAACAATGAACGTTGATCATAAACTACTAAGCTAATCAAATTTGACATGGACACATGTATGTAATGTGATCAGTAGATGGGCTGTGAGCGGTGTGTCTTAAGTTCCTACAAAGTTGCATTTAATTCCGATTCTTCGAGCAGTCAGCATCTTGCAATGTCATAATGCGTTGCAATGAAGGAATGGAGCACGGACAAATTTTCAGCAGAATTAGTAGCATATGTGTCAAAAGTGAGGTTTATGAAGTATCAACTTGCGTAAAGCCCATTATCGCCCATTGTCGCTGTTGGCAACTACCTTCGTCCTGCATGCGTCACACCTGC
Source organism: Escarpia spicata (assembly GCA_963995525.1). Taxonomy (NCBI): domain Eukaryota; kingdom Metazoa; phylum Annelida; class Polychaeta; order Sabellida; family Siboglinidae; genus Escarpia; species Escarpia spicata. The sequence goes on from OZ023212.1 coordinate 29,804,048, forward strand.
CTGTGGGATTATATAATCGTTCGTTGGCCACCACGACAGCGGGCGAACAAACACGCAGAAAGGCACAGTCAGTGACTAAGCGGTTATGGATGAACGGGCAACTGGGCCGGTGTAGGACGCTGAAAACAATACGCCGCTGAAAACATTACGGTAGTGTTTTGAGCATACTTTCAAAAACACTACCGTAGTGTTTTGAGCGTACCCTAAGAACACTACTGTTAAGTTCAAACCATTACCAAAACACTATCCAATTTCAAAACACTACCGTCAGTATATTTTACAAGCCAATTACATTATAAACACCTTTTTGAGAATATATAGGCTAGCCTGCGTCGAGTTCGTAATCGTTGAAGCAAATTAGACAACGGAAATAAATAGTTAGTGTAAATGACATCAATATGAATTATGTTTAATGCCATTATTATAATGAGTTATGGTTTCATTTAGTTATCGTTGAGGTTAATTATGGATTAATCGTTCGAACTAGTCAGACGACTGGAATAAATAGTTAGTATGACAAACAGACGAGTGGAATAAATAATTATTCATTATTGTTAATATTATTATTATTATTAGTTATGGTTGGTGTCAATCGTGCTGGGTTAGGATTATATATAGCATAGTCATTATAACCAATTAGACAATGGGAATACATATTTTATGTGAAATGTCATTATTCATTAGGGATGAAGGTTATTATTATTATTATAGTATTATGGTTAGAGCCAGTTATGAGTGGGATTAATGTAATCGTTGGTACCAATGACATGATGGGAATAAATAGTTCATGTGAAATGTCATTATTCATACGGGTTAGGACTATTATTGTAATTAGTTAAGGCTAGAATAAGCTATGGTGGGTTAGGATTATATACGCATAATCATTATAATCAATCAGTCGATGGGAATAAATACTTAGTGTGAAATGGCCTTATTAATTAGGTTAAGGTTATTACCACTACCTGTGGTCGGAGTTAGGGTAATTGTTGGAACCAATCAGACGACGAGAATAAATAGTTAATGTGAAATGCCATTATTCATTAGGGTTAAGATTATTATTATTATTATTAGTTATGATTGGAGTAAATTATGATTGGGACTAAGGTAATAGTTGGAACCAATCAGATGACGGGAATAAACAGTTAGTGTGAAATGTCATTATTAATTAGTGTTAAGATTATTTTTATAATTAGTTGTGGCTGGAGTCAGCTATGGTTGGGGTTGGTAATAGCTCGGTTTGTTTATGGTTAGGGTTGGTTGGAAGGGCAACAAAGCCAACGTCGCGCCAACTGAGGGTAATTAATAATGTGCTTCTCACTGGTAGATGCTTGGTGAAACATTATCTGGAATGCTGTAGGTTATGAGTTCATTCAAAATTGGCAGCAAAATTGGCGGCGCCGGTTTCAACATCCCTTTCAGATTGCCTCCAGAGAAGCTGAGGGAAGAGAACCTTGTCTGGGTTGAGGTCATGATTTTGTACTAACGTACAAGCCGTACTACATTGTCAGATAACAATTGTATTTTATGACATGCATTTTTCACTATAATACAAATATAAACAGATTTTTGGTCAAGTTGATTTCGTCTTTGAGCGGTAACTAATGGTGGCTTCAGATAAACATCGAATCGTCAATCTTATCTAAATTTATAGGGTCACCATAATGCACAAGAGTTATGTATTATGATTCTGGTCTTCCTTGTAAAAAATTGAGTTATTATGTGAATGTTTCTACTATGGTTTTTCGTACTGGCCAATATACTATAAAGGTCCTATAGACAGTACAGGCCTAGTCTAGTGTACTCATTCAATATATACGTTTGCGGATTCATGTTGATGCCATTGCCAAGCTATAAGTTCAATGGCAATGGTGATGTCGCGCTGAACACGATTATTATCAATATTATACGTCCATGCGCAGCATTCTGAATTATCGTCACTGCTATATTAATACAGCATTCTGTGTATAATTATAAAACAGTCTTTCTCTGCCTGCCTGCCTGCCTGCCTGCCTGCCTGACATTTTCTAAATTCGTCCGGGGGGTGGAGAACCGGGGGGGGCTCAATATTTCAAAAGGCTGTACGTGGAGTTCCATCTACAAATATGTCGATGGTTGTATGCAGAAATTGTGAATAGTTTTTAAGTTAGTGGCGTTTGAAAATCGTCAGCGCTTGACATGCGCCAGATTTACATTTCCAAATTGTGAACGCGTAATACTGCCACAATTCTGCGCGTGTCTGTTTATGAAAAACAACACAAAGAAACAAAGTAACGTTTCAGCATAGACGTCAAGTTTGTCCCACAACTAGGCCAGTGACCAGGTACAATTGATCAATGTGTGTAGGCTGTTGAGCGAGCGACTGCCTTTTTCCCCGAGCAACGCCAGGCCACTCGGCTAGTTTGTAATAAATTCCAGACACAGTTATGTAATTGGACGTAGCCAATCATGCGTATTTGCATGCGTTCGTGTGTACAGATGCGTGCGTTGGTGAGTGCCTGCATATATGTCCACACAAACATGCATGTGCGGGCAGGCGGTCGGACGTGTGTGTGTGCATTGGAGTATGTTGGGAGGGGTACAGTGTAAGATTTATGATGTTGTCTAATCGTTATGATGAGCTTAAAAAAATCGTCGTGGGAATTGTACCGACTAAAGTCAAGTCAAACAACCTGATCATTGGGAAATGTCCTCATAAGCGGGATTTTGCCAAATCGGTGATTTAGCCAAGTCCATGTGTTAGAATCCAGTCAGAGGAAATGCTAAAATTGACAATACGTACATGGATCTGTTTAATTGGTATAAAATATTGTTTAAAACTATTTTTGTAGGTTACTTTGTTGAGTGCTGTGGGTGGGCAGAACATAGGGACACCATCCGCAGAAAGTTTGCGGTACTAGGGACATCCCGGCTGTGGTCTTTATTCAACATTAAAGGCCGCAAGAACAAGCAAGCCTTCCAAGATGTTACTCTTAAGACTTAACAAAGTGATGTATAGTATATATGCCTAAAATCCGTCTGTCGTGGCACATTTGTTATTACAACAGAAGTTGTTCAGTCTTACATAATATGTGACACAACATAAATTGCACCAATCTATCCACGTAAATAAACATGTATTTTGTATCCGCCTCCTTATATTATTCCTCATTTATAGTTACCATATTTTTTATTTTCTGCATACCTGTAATGCGATCAGGTGTAATATGTGTAACTCCGAAAGTGTGGCTGAACTATACTTTTATAATCATATAAAATTACAGTAATGTTTTAGACCAGGATTAAAAACTAAGTATATATTTAATACAATATTTATAGTACACATTGATTTTTCTTGTATGTTTTTAATAATGGTCTATTATATTTGCTAACAGAAGCATGCCGGCAAGTACACCAACATGCAAAAGATGATAACTGTTATGTATAGCTATGCGCCTTCGCATTGCACGTTATCGTTGTAACGGTTTCGAAAGGCAGCACAACTTGTGGCTGTGCGTGTTTTGGACTGGGGAATACAAATAAGGTGTTCCGGTGACTACACGAGGCTGAGTCGTTGAGTTCGTTACAAATCCCTAGAAAACATGACAATAACAACGAGCGACAAATGGCCGAATCGTTGAAACATGCCCCAAGCAAGAAGGGGGGCTGCCTGTAGCAGGTAAGGATGTATGCTTTTTTCAGCCGCAAAAAATTCCCATCGTATTAAGTCTATGTATGACAAAAATCATTACTTTGTTTGACACATTTAATTTGTCCTATGATCCTATCATAGTTGTAGATTAATGCAAATAAATTTAAGGTAAACCATTTTAATTGCGTCATAAATCAATTGTGTGTCAATATGCCCATAAGATGCCGTTTTTAAAAGTGCCCAGATAACTTGGCCATGGAGGGAGCGCGTATTATGTTCTACGAAAAATGAGAAGGTGCCAGAAACATAGCAGAAAGGTTGTGGGAAGGTACCAGAAACGTAGTAGAAAGGTTGTGGGAAGGTACCAGAAACGTAGTAGAAAGGTTGTGGGAAGGTGCCAGAAACATAGCAGAAAGGTTGTTTAAAACGTAGTAGGAAGGTTGTGGGAAGGTACCCGAAACATAGCAGAAAGGTTGTGGGAAGGCATCAGAAACGTAGAGTAGAGGTTGTGGGAACTTGTTAGAAACGTAGAGTTGAGGTTGTGGGTAGGTGCCAGAAACGTAGAGTTGAGGTTGTGGGAAGGTATTAGAAACGTAGAGTTGAGGTTGTGGGAAGGTGCCAGAAACGTAGAATAGCGGTTGTGAGAAGGTGCTAGAAACGTAGAATAGTAATTGTAGGAAGGTGCCAGAAAAGTAGTATAAATGTTGTGGGAAGGTACTAGAAAGGTAGAATAGAGGTTGTGAAAAGGTGCCAGAAACGTATCCGAAAGGTTGTGCGAATGTGTCGGTAACGTATAATAAGGGTTGTGGAAAGGTGCCAGAAACGTATCCGAAAGGTTGTGGGAAGGATGTAGAAAGGTAGTGCGAAGGTGTCTGGAAGGTTGCAAAATGGTAATTTCACTATGTACTTTATTACATTGTAGAAATGTATATAGTAGTTCACATGTTTACGTTGTAGTTACGCAAATAGAATACGTAATCACAACCAAACCAAACCTCGGTGCAGAATCTAGGAGTGATCTTTGATAGTAACTTCAATTTCCGACAACACATATCTCAAACATGTCGCTGCTGTTTTTTTTTATCATATTCGTGATCTTCGCCGTATTCGCCGGTATATGTCATTTTCTGTTGCTAAGACTATTGCAACAGCGCTTGTTAGCAGCAGACTTGACTATTGCAATTCCCTCCTTTATAATATCGCTAGCAAGGATATCACAAAACTTCAGCGTGTCCAAAATTGTTTAGCAAGAGTAGTTACGAGATCTTCTCGTTTTTCTTGCTCTGTACCACTTTTGAAGTCTTTGCATTGGCTTCCTGTACGATATCGTATAATATTTAAGATCTGTACCATTACATACCAGGCACTGTCCAGTAAGTAACCATCTTATTTGCATTAATTACTTACTCCTGTAAGAAAACCTATCTAGCTTCGATCATCTAGTTCTGACCTACTTTTTGTTCCTAGAGTCAACACTAACATTGGAACTAAGGCTTTTTCTGTTGCTGCACCAACTTTTGGAATATGCTCCCTCTTAGTGTTACATCAGTTGAAAATATTTAAAAATTCCTTCGTCATTTAAAAACTTATCTTTACAACCTTGCTTATCCACCGTAGCTCCCTAGCGCCGTGACCCATAATAACAATAATAAAGTATTATATAGCGCTGTATCCAGTCCTTAGTTCTGTTCAAAGCGCTTTACAAAACAACTCACAATTATATGTCATTCAGTTAGGTAATGAAAGCGATTTTAAAAAGGTGTGTCTTCAGCGCCGTCTTAAACGACGCAATAGTGTCACACTGTCTGACTGACTGTGGCAGATTGTTCCAAAGTACAGGGGCCGCTTTGGAGAACGCACGGTCTCCGAAAGACTATAGGCGTGTGATTGGTACTGTCAGCAGACCAGCAGAATTTGATAGGAGGGAGCGTGTTGGCTGATATTCAACAAGAAGCTCGGAAATGCACTGCGGTGCAAGTCCGTGGAGTGCCTTGAAGGTGATCAGGAGAATTGTAAACGTAATTCTTTCTTGGATGGGAAGCCAATGGAGAGATTTCAGGACTGGTGTTACGTGAACAGACCTTCAGTTTTGTCACCATTTAATTGAAGTTTGTTTGCTGTCATCCAACCGTTGATGTCAGCAATGCATGTTTCTATCTGAGATATAGCAACAGATGTGTCGGGGATCTTGAATGGAGTGTAAAGCTGCATATCGTCAGTGTACACATGAAAATCCAAGCCATGTTGTCGGATTTTGCAACCCAGTTCACCAGCCGTGTTTAATATACTATATTATGGTGAACAGTGACGGTCCCAAGTCTGACCCTTGGGGGACACCGCATGTCAGCACCGACACGTTCGATATGGCTTCTCCAATCTCAATAGCTTGTTTTCTGTTTTCGAGATACGAGGTAAACCAGTTTAGTGCTGTGCCCGAAAGGCCGATCTTCTTAGACAGACGTGACACAACACCTGGTGGTCAATCGTGTCAAAGGCAGCAGACAAGTCAAGGAGGACTAGACACGAGACACACCGATTATCCGCAGATAAGAGTAAATCGTTCTGGATTCTCAGCAGTGCAGTCTCTGTATGCTGACTGATTCACTTCAAATAGGCTGTGCTGTGCCATGTGACGTGATAAACGTGACGACACCACCTTCTCAATTACGTTGGACAGGAAATTGAGATTATATATCGGTCAGTAGCTTGTAAGACATTCGGTATCCATGTATGGCTTCTTAAGAAGCGGAGTCACAAGTGCAGCTTTCAAGTTAGCCGACACATCTCCTGTGGCCAGCGAGATGTTCACAATCCTGGCAATGACAGGAACAAGTGCGTCAAGGCAATTCTTCAGCATCCGTGTCGGCAGAGGGTCGAGAGCGCAGGATCGAGGAGCAGATGATATAATGATGTTTCTGATCTCATCCTCAGATGCTGGCGACAGCCTGTCCAATGGATGACTTCCATCATGTTCATACGTGGTGATCTGGGCATCACGTTGTACTCCCGCTCGGCGATCTAGTGCATAGCGAATGCTTGCAGTTTTCTCTTGGAAGTAATTTCGGAAAACTTCAGCCAGAGCTTCTGGAGAGGCATATGTTGGCAGTGGTGGGTCCACCCCAGTGTGCATCAATGTTTGCACAATGCTGTAAAAGTTTCTTCTGGTTTGATCCAGCCTCAACAACCTTATTGGAATAGTATCGATGTTTGGCTTGACGAAGACAGTTATTTGCGAGCGTGCACTGGTGTCTCAACATCTGGCGATGAATTTCAAGTCCAGATTTCCTGCATAGACGTTCATATTTCCGACGACATCTCCTTGCGTAACTCTTTGTTGTACCATTTTACATCGGGTCGCACCGTGATCGTCTTCTGCCTTACGGGAGCATGTTTATCCAACAAGCCGCGCAAGACCGAGTCATACTGGCGAACTAGTCCATCCAAGTTATCAGCTGGAGTAGTGTACAGCTCTGACTGAGAAATGTCTGCCTGCATGTCACACGCACTTACATTGCGGCATAATCTGTAGCTGACCCGTTTCTTAGGAGCACAAGGTTTACAACCTTGCATCTTGAATGTCACTGCAGAGTGGTCGGATATACCCGGATTCTCAACCACGATATCACCAATGATGTCTGCTTCGGATCGCGTGATTATCAGGTCTAGAGTGTGACCATGTGAATGTGTATTTTCCATCACATGCTGATGCAGACCATGAGATTCTAGGATGTTGTGAAAGCGTGTAGTCTTTGTATCATCCAACAAATCAACGTGTATGTTGAAATCTCCAACAATCACCAAGTTGTCATGGCCCATGCAGAAACACTTCAGAAAATCTGAGAATTCGTCCATGAATATCGATGCGCTCAGACCATTACGGGCATACGGTGGATGACTATAGATAACACACACCCGGAAACAGTATGATCTATACTTCAGCTGAAAACACATCACTTCGAATGATCTGTATGTCTTTATGGCAAGTTGCCTCATTTCGAAAGATGCACGGTAGATGACACCAACACCTCCTCCAGTTCTGTCACTACACGGTTTGTGGTCAAATTTGTAGCCGTTTGGTGACAACGAATTTATCTTTATCCGACTAGCATCACCCGGGCTCAGCCAGGTTTCTGGCAGTGCTAGAATATAAAGTTAGTTGTCATCAAGCAACTTGACAAGTTGATCCACTTTAGATTTCACGGACCGGGTATTTAGTAGATAAGCAGTTATTGTAGGTCTTGCACACTTAGTTACACGTGGAGATGTGTGAATGTCCACTGCAATCAGATTTTGTAGGCAGGCTTTGCGTCTCACAGTAAACAGGGGCGGGGGGCGAGGATTAGTCAGTACAGCAATAAGTCTTTTCTTGGACCTGCCAGCCCTACAGCCCCTATGAGTCCGACGACGATGATTCAAGCGTTCACGCGGTGCAATACATTTGTCCAGTGCTGGGTAAAGTCGGGTCACAGAGGCACATCTAATCAGGAGTAATTCAGTCCTACTGTATGTGATCATGCTGGAAGAATGGTTGTTCTTGTTGTCAACGTCACGCCTGGTCGACCAGCAATGTTGCAACACAGGTGCAGTTCAACTAGACAGGTGCACACAATGTAAAAGTTACTAACATACAAAAACATTATAAAACGCTGGCTAAAACTGTATAGTCCAGCATCATCATTAGACTTTCGTAAAACCAACTGCATAAACTCCGCCGCTGTGTCCTGGATAAAAATTGAAATATTCCAGAGCTTGTTATGGTGCAGCCACACACAGGCGCATCCCACAACGACCCATCTGTTGACAACTGGAATACTACTTATGGATTTTGATGTGCTTGGTTTCCAAGGATTTAGGCGCAATAGAAGTTATCTTATTATTAGTATACGTTGTCATTGCGCAATGCATGTACGTAGTAGAAAGGTTGTGGGAAGGTGTTCAGAACGTAATGGAAACGTCGTGGAAAGTAGGAGGTACGTTGTGAGAAGGTTGTATGATGGTAATTTCACTACGTACTTCACTACGTCATAAAAACGTGTCTGGTTGTTCACGTTTTTACGTTGTAGTTACGTCAGAAAAAATACGTAATCATAACCAAGTCACTATATACGTTGTCATTACGTATTATAATTTACGTAGTAGAGAGGTTGTGGGGAGATAGTAGGAGGTATGTTGTGAGAAGGTAGCAAGGTGGTAATTTCAATACGTACTTCACTACGTCATAAAACCTATTTGGTAGTTCACGTTTTTACGTAATAACTACGTAACAAAAAACGTAGTCATAACCAAACCACTACGTTTTAATTACGTAGTTACTACATAAAATTGTTAGCTGGGCAACTACAAAGACTGTGATTTGTTCAAATGTACTGGTATCACTGAGACTAAACGGGCTTTACGCATTGTAGACTTACAATGTAAATACAACAATGAACGTTGATCATAAACTACTAAGCTAATCAAATTTGACATGGACACATGTATGTAATGTGATCAGTAAATGGGCTGTAAGCGGTGTCTTAAGCTCCTAAAAATGTGCATTTAATTCCGATTCTTCGAGCAGTCAGCATCTTGCAATGTGATAAGGCCTTGCATTGAAGGAATGGAGCACGGACAGATGTAGGCAAACTTTCAGCAGAATTAGTAGCATGTGTCAAAAGTGAGGTTTAAGAAGTATCAACCTGCGTAAAGCCCACTATCGGCCATTATCGTTGTTGGCAACTACCTTCGTCCTGCGTGCGTCACACCTGCCTGTGATTATATAATCGTTCGTTGGCCACCACGTCAGCGGGCGAACAAACGCGCAGAAAGGCACAGTCAATGACCAAGTCGGTTAGGGATGAACAGGCAACTGGGCCGGCGATAGATTCTCCACACAAAGAAGACGACTTCGCGGCGTTTTTTCGCACGGCTCTGAGGTCCATGTATATAATTAGTCTTTTCCTTTTGAAATTGTTGATCGAAAAAGGAAAAAAGCAAGTATATGTGTGGCGGCCTAAGAAAACCAGTCACATTGACAAAAGAATAATATGTATGTTTATTCAAGAAATTGAAAGCAACGATATTTTTTACTTCCAATACAGTTTACTGTATTCAAATATTCCCACCAGAACTAGTTACAAGAATTTAAAGAGGGCCCCTATCAAAAATTTGTTCAGGAGAAAAATCAGTTTTAAAGTCGAGTGTCATTATTCTCATGAAAACAAAACTTCATGATGGTATAACAAAATATCCGCTGCTATTACCATATGCAATCCAGTGAAGGAAATGTAGCTGTGTTTGTTATATTTAGCTTACGTCAATAATTATTAAATTTTGATGGCTACTTTTAAAGTTACAAGACTTTAAAGAGGGCACCCATCAAACATTATTGCAGGAAAAACTACTCGTAGTGTCTGGAATCATCATAATTCATGACAAAATAAAATCTTGCTGCAGTATTAATATTATATCAAAATATCCAGTGCTATCACCATGTCCAATGTAGTGAAGAAAATGTAACTATGTATCTCAGCTTTGGAACACTAAAACTATTATCAAATTCTGATGGTTACTTATAAATTTACAATAATTTAAAGAGAACACCCGTCAAAAAAAGTTGTAGTTTGTTAGCAAAAACGTATATTACTAATCAACACGCAAGAGGTAGCAAACTCTTCCATGAATATGTGGTTAGCTCTAAAAAGAACTGTTGTTGTTTGGGTCTGAAGAGAGGCGTTTGTGTTCTCTTCTTGCGCCGCGGGATGTCATAAACAGTTTGACGGTCACCAGTGACAGATCCGTTCACTTCCTCTGCCAGCTCCGGGTCAAAGTCGTCCTCGCTCGAATCAGACAAGTCCGAATCATTGTCATCATTGCCGATCGGGTGTGTCACAAAATAGTAATTCACAAGTTCGTTGAGGATGTCCCAACTTGCGATATACTGCATGTTCACCAATGCCAATGCGTTGAAACACCGAGCAAGATCGTTCGACTTCGCCGTCTTCGGTCCATCCATGCCATGGTTATGGGCGTAGCCATCTTTGATTTTTCGAAGATCGTAAACACGAAACGAAATTCGACCCGTAGTCTGTATTTCCAACGAAATCCGGTTCGATAACACGTTAAACTGTTAAGAAATATGTACAGATATAAACTACAGCAACATCAAACTAAACTAATAATTAATCGAACTACATAAACAACTCCAATCCAACTTCCAAATAAAATTCCAATTTTCTTCCAACGTATTCATGCGTACTGCTGCAGGCTAGGGAACTGCGTGCTGTAAATAGCTTTCGAACGGTATGTCATATATGGGCATGGGAACTTCTGTCCTAGGTTTTAAACGTTCGCAAAATAGAGCGCTTTTAATTCTAAAAGGCTCCAACCTAGGACGAACATCACGGTTACAAAAACACAAAAAAGTACAACTTTAACTTAGGTAATCAGGAAACTACTTGGTGAACTTATAAATAAGTAAGTTAGCTAAGAGATCGCAGCGAAATCTCAAAATCAACCCGATGACGCAAAATCAAGTTTATATGGCGTGTTTGCGGGCAATTACGCCTGGCGACTGGTTTTCCTAGACCGCCACATATATATTGTTCGTTTTTGTTTTCATATTTGAAGTACAAAAACGAATACAATCTACTATTCGCGGTATTTATAATACATGTTAGACAAATTAAATAACGATAAAACAAACCGTTTTCCGTTTTCTCTACATCAAAACAAAAAACGAAATACGACAGCAGCGGCAGTGGCAGTGGCAGTGACAGCGCCACGCATTTTTCGTTTTTTGCACTTAGGAAGTTTCGGCTGCATTACCGCTTTGGCTAGGCAATAAAAGTTGGTGGCTTCGGCGGGACAATTCGGTCGTACGCGGTATTTTAAAAACAAATTCGCTGAAATTGCATTGTCGCCGAAATTGCATCGTTATCGAGTACGGGCGAATATTGTTCGTTTTGGCGCCGTTTTTTTTAATAATGTTGACTACTAAATTAATTATACGCAAATTTCCGTGGTAAACTACTTTTTTTAATTATGTTTATTAACAAAATATAATAGCCAAGTATACTTTAATGTCTAATATTTTTGGAAAAAAGTACTTTCGAAAATAGCCAATAGTTAGAACGCTGATGTGTGTCCTTAGTTTTGTAGAGGCAGTACTTTTGCTATTTTTCGTATACGAATATGAACGGGAGGCACATCAACATAAAACGTTCACAAATTAGAAGTAACCTATTACTTGCGAAATGGTAGGTGACTTAAAAAAAATATATATTACCGAACTCGAAATGAGTAACTCATTGGACATGTGTGTCACTTCACTGCCAGTCAGATTTGTAAATTCAAAGTTACATTGTGAGATTAAGTACGATAATTATTGTTAATTATTTTTCAATGAAATTGAATGTACATCAACTCTATTTACTCATTTGATCATACTTGCTAACGTATGTGTCATTTTGGAATTTGATGTAGATTTTCAAACAATTTCACATAATTGTACTGTCTCAAATACTGGTTTTATATTATGTATTTCTGCTAAACATAATAACTAATAATGTAGTTTACCACGGAAATTTGAGTATAATTAATTTAGTAGTAGAAACCTTTCATAAATTAACAGCGCTGAAACGACCAATCTTCGCCCGTTACAATCCTTGAAATTCACTTGTATGCTGGACGCAAAATCTTGTAAAAGATTATTGCTGTCGTCAACACCAACGTCGCCACTGAAGCTCCGTGCAATTAGACACCACCAATGTAAAGAGTAGAACGATTTATTAAGGATACTTATCGAGGCCTACGCGCACACAACAAACCGCAAATCAAGCATGGCCGACAACTTAACACGAGGCGCCAGGGCCTGACACACAGTCCGTCAGGCGGCGCATCTATCTATAGTCATACGCATACTGGCGCGTGTCCGTGTGCCGCTAGCAATAAATACTGCCGTGTTAGTGTGTATATAGAACTGGCAGCAACGGTCAGAAGTCGCCAATCAAAACGGTCACGATCGAATCGCTTGCCTTAAGGGTATCTCTGCGGAAACCTGGAGAGTCCGTATTGGCTCTTTCCACGCGGGTACGCTACAGCGAACAAATGGCTGCGCTGATAAGGTAGTGAAGCATGAGGTCATATCTGGTGGAATTGCAGACCACTATATTGTCTACTGTGTCACCTCTTATAAGTCCCATGCACCTACACAAACTCTCAGAACAGTGGAAATGAGAAATTTCAAATTTTTTGATAAAAACGACTTTTGTAATGAATTAGACATGTGTGACTGGAGTTCTGTTGAGCAGTTTGAGGATGTGGATGAGGCTTATAAGAGATTCAAATATCTCTTTACACATGTATGTGACAAACACTGCCCATTTGTTACTAGACGAGTCGGGAAATAATTTCTTCCGTGGTTAACTGAGGAAATTAAAGATGATATTAAAATGAAAGATATATTTTGAAAAAAGCACATTCTAAAGGATTAGAAATATTTTGGCAAATGTATAGACAATTCAGGAATGTTGTTTCGAATTCTCTCAAGATTGCAAAGCGGGACTACTACACTGGTCTAAGCCTGGGAAATTAATTAAAATTAATGTGGAAATGCCTAAAAGAACTCCTGCCAAGAAAATCCAAGTCCAGCCCCAAAGGGGTACTTGTTGAAGGTCAAATAATTATTGATCCCAAATGTAAGGCCAATGCATTCAACAATATGTTACATCCATTGTGATTTGTTACGTTGTTTCATGCAGTCACAGCGTCATGATTTATAACATAATTTATTAGCGATTGTACATACAGTTAGCGATCATAACAGTCGGCGAATCTTCCACGAGTCAGCTTTCAGACCAAACTCGGGCAAAAATAAAATAAGGATCGAATCTTCAGAAACGGAAACAGCTGCTTCATTCACTCCACATAAATCACCCGAAATACCTGCTTTTACTTTACTTTCCCTACTGTCACACCAGATTTTATTGAACAACAATTAAGGAATATGCCCGAAAATAAATATGTTAGTCTGGGCAGACTGCGTAGCAGCACCAGTCATATCAAAACCACTCGCTTTCATTCTAAATCTCTCTCTGAAATCTGGCAAGTTTTTCACAGAATGGAAATGTGCAAAGGTGCTACCACTTTACAAATCAGGTCCATCAATGGAAACTAACAACTACAAACCGATCTCAATTCTACCCATTTTGTCTAAACTACTTGAACGTTTTGTTCATAGTGCTTTTACAGATTATTTGGATGAGCATAAACTTATCACGAATGCCCAATCAAGTTTCAGAAGATTGCACTCCACTGTAACTTCACTGCTAAATGTTACAAATGGATAATTAAAAACATCAGTAAAGGACTTGTAACGGGAGTAGTGTTCATTGATCTCCGGAAGGCCTTTGACACCGTGGACACTGATATTCTGCTGGCCAAACTTAAAGGATTTGGAGTTACACACGTTGAACATAAGTGGTTCTGGTGCTACCTCACTGGCAGATCAGGCAGTTTCGGTGGATGGCCATCTGTCTAATCATTTGCCTATAAATATCGGGGTGCCCCAGGGGTCAATCAAGCAATAAAATAAATGCATATTAATATATTAAAAACCAAACACTGGTTTTAAGACATATAATACTAACATTAAAATAGAAACACTAATTTTAAGACAAACAATACTAAAATTCTAAAATAATGTCCATCACGAAGAAGCAATTTAAATTAATTAAAATGTATAATAAAAAGATGAGCCTTTAAAGACTTTCTAAACCTATTCAGTGTCCCTGATGCACGAATGTCCACCAGTAGTTCATTCCATAGTCGCGGTGCTGCTGTGCCAAATGCTGAGTCGCCGATGCATTTCTTCGTGATACCTCGGTGCAGCGTTGTCGCATGGTCCTGGCATAGACGTCCATCACGCTCTCGTGGCTGCACAAGTTCTGCCAGATAAGACGGCGCTAAACCATGAATACATTTGTAAGTCACCACCAACACCTTGAACACAATTCGACTCGCAACCGGCAGCCAATGCAGTTCCTTTAACACTTGCGTTATGTGGTCATGTCTGCTGGTGCGTGTTACTAGTCTGGCTGCATTGTTCTGGACTCGCTGCAACCGGTATAACGGTAAGTTGTGCAAGAGTGCGTTGCAATAGTCCAAGCGAGAGGTGACGAGTGCGTTGACAGCACTTTTCGCGGCTTCAGCTGTAAAATAGTGCCATATTGATGACAGTCTGTACAGATGGTAGTTACATGCAGCACACACAGCAGTCACGTGATGTGTCGTCGTTAGATGTTGGTCCATGAGAATTCCCAAATTTCGTATGCAGTCTACTGGTGAAATTATATCGTCTCCAATGGTCATAGAGCAACCTCCGTACATCTTGAGATGATGTGTTGTAAAGATGGTCATCTTAGTGTAACGGGCCGAAACAGGTTCGTGGGGTTAGAGAACAATAACAACCTTTCGGTAGAAACTACAATCTTTATTAAGTAATCAAGACACACGATGGGATGACTAACTATAATTAATACCAAACACAAACACAACCCGACCAGGTCCTCGGCTCTCTATTGGGCCCGTCGCATCGCCCTAAAACATACATTGAGTGAGATCCCGCGTGGAACATATCACACAGATGCATCGTAGGCCCTACAGTAGTCAACATCGATAGATCGACTATAACGTATGTTAAGAGACACCAGATGGCAATACTGCTACATACTGTGCAGGCTGGGTTTGGTCGCTTATACCAACTTCCCTTCAGCCCTCAAGAACATACACACACTGTAGACACAGTCAAGAGACAATGGACATAGATTATCTGTTTCACGTTATCTCCGCTAACTTATCTTACATATGCAACAACGACATTATTTTACAGCTCCCTGTAAACAACCTGGCTAATTTCATAACCGACTTCAAACTTAGCACACATTAGCAATGTTGCCGTTGGCAATTCACATCAACTGGGCTAAAAATATACGTGCCATACCTTACAACTCAGTTATTGCGTACACTGTACAGGGTGGCCAACTCCGTCACGGTTTCCTATAGATAAAGTTCATAATGTCACTAACTAAATACTGCTGCCATCACGTGATATCACACACAATACAAATAGCAAAGTCCCTTTCACGTGCGTGTAAATAAAAGTAACTAGTCGTACCCGTGGTGCAACAATACACAAAACGACTCAGTATCAATACAATCAGCATAATGTATATTATACGATAATTCCTGTAACGCCAACGGCACTCCATAAACTTTCGGCGAAGCCGACTTGGTATGATTTGCACAATTACTCATCGATTCAACAGTCACGATGTTGGTTATACGTTTACACGTAATGCACAGCCACAGAGTTAGAGTACACTTACTAACATAATAAGCGTAGACAAACTAAACATACTCAGATACCTATATTATTGTAATTACCATATATGGCATATTTGGCTTACGTGACGCGAGCGGTAATAAGGAACGCAGTGAAATTACTCAAATTAACGAACATTTAGGTCGAATTATAATACAGATATATGACTAGTGTATGCACAAGATGAATTGTAACATCACCGTTTGGTACATACTCTGGATCATCCCTGTTATGTCACGGATTCTTTAGTAGACAGCCACTTTCACCAACGTACCTCGTGGTGTAATCTTATCGCACCGCCAAAAAAGGACAGTGTCATACTGAAATTAAGCTACCCTAAAAAAAGGGCGCCCTAGTACATGATGCGAAGTGACAGAGTAGGGTATAACCGTGCTGCAGTGAGCACCTGGTTACATCAGTTTTTCATCATTTAGTTTCAGCATGCGCAGCGCCATCCATCGCCTGACTTCCCCACTGCAGTCTGTGAGTCGCCTCATTGTTCCGCTTGGTCCCCTGGTATAGCTGGATTGTATGACGCATATAGTTGAATGTCATCAGCATATTTATGGTACTTTAGTTCATATCTTTTGAATATGCGCTGCATTGGTGTGGTGTATAGAGTGAAGATAACTGGCCCAAGGACCGAGCACTGTGGCACACCACTCTGTAGCGGAATAGACTCGGTTGTTATTGAGTCAATCTGGACATGATGGGTACGGTCTCCCAAGTACATCCGGAACCATGATAATGCCGTTTCGCGTACACCGTACTCGTCATGCAGTACACTCTTAGAAATTACCGTATATTTAACGGGCATCTACCGTAATAATTTACGGTATATCACCGTAAAATGGAATTACGGTACATTCGCTGTAATACACGTACGACATCTATCGGCTAAGCATAAAACCACGATTGCCGTATAATTAACGCGCACCTACCGTAATATTTACGGTGTCTCCCCGTAAAATGGAATTACGGTACATTCGCTGTAATACACATACGACATCTATCGGCTACGAGTAAAACCACGATTGCCGCGCTTCAGCGCATGCGTGTAGAATTCTATCATATTGTGAGTGGCGTCACTGCTGCGGAGTGTGGGAGAAACATGCAATCGGTTAATCGACTATTTATTGACCTGTTCGGAGATCGGTTCATTTCGGCTCTACGCAAAGTATTCTGGCTAACACTTCGTTCGTCTACATAGCCGCGTGATAGCGCGAAATTCAATTTACGTAAACCGTGACAAGAATGACTGCGATATATGCTGTCAAAGGTGACTTTATACAGCAAAGGCCACATATAAATGCGTTACTCCAACTGGCAGCAACATAATGAAAAAATAAGCTATTTTGGCTGTACATTGTTCTGTTTACATTTACGTTTGGAACGCAAGCTTCCGCGTCATTCCATGTTCGCACATGCGCTGTCGCAAAAATTGGCGATTTCCGAACAGGTCAATAGAGAACAAATAGCTTAGAATATCGGTATTAAGTTCAGTGTGTGGTCAACACAAATATATGAACTTATGACTGAACGGACAAAGTTTAATTTCTCATGGGATTTTAAGATGGGCACAAATGTAAAAGTCATAACAGCCACGGCATGAGTATTTCTGTCGGGTATTCATATGCCATGAACCATGGCTCTGTAAACACGTTTCACTCTTAAGTGCAGATATATATTCCGACAGTTTGTTCGCAACCGAAGCTCGTATTAATCACATTGACTGTAGTGGTAAATTATTTGGTTTTTCAAAAAATGCACTGGATCGATGAATTTATACTACTGTTAGTGATTTATATCATATCGATCCGTTGCGCAAGCGTGTCTTCGATAAGCAACACTGACTAAAATGTTATTACTACAGCTTGTCCTTTTTGTCGATGAACCGTCGGTCAAAATAGCTTAGACTATCATAATTTATCACATGAGTAGTGCTGCCGTGTATGTTTGGTATACGTGTGGTCTATTGTAAATTCAATCGAACAAAGTTTCACTCCAGTGCAGCTTTTCTGACAACTGACCCGCAAGCACAGACATAAACAGAACACGTTAAAGGGAGGGAGTCTGTTCCTCTCTTGTTAGTATATCAAGAATTAGCCAGCGTGGTAATTTGTAACTGGAATTATGCTGCGTTGAACGTGAGGAAAGTGGACATCAAAATGAATTGTGGTCAACCAGAACCGCTTTGACGAAATTTCTAATAAAACTTGTTTGACACTGGATGCATTGTTTACCATTTGAACATGATGCGTAGACTTAACTTTCAAATCACGAACATTGTTAGGGGATTACTTAAATAACCAAGAACAATTTTGCAGGCAGTGTACCTTCAACATATATATTATAGTCTTATGAAACATAATATTAATTAATAAATGAAAAACTAGAAACAAACTTCCTCCTTTTCATATACAATTGTAGAACGGTTACGTACAACGCCTGAACAAAATGGTGACGCTACGTGTTCTACTACAATGTATATAGGTCTACGTGTTACATTGCCTGGAGAGAACAGAGAGATCGCAAGTCACAAAAGCTGTAAGCTATCCTTACAAAAAAGAGCCACTGGTAAACCATAGAATACCATTGCATACCGTTGAATACTATTCGGTACCCTTGGACCATTCAATAGTAAATCAGTGGTACTTTCAATGGTATTTGAACATATCATTCAATACCATTCAATGATAAATCAGTGTCTCAATGGTACTCTCAATGGTATTTGAACACATCATTCAATACCATTCAATGATAAATCAGTGTTTCAATGGTACTCTCAATGGTATTTGAACATATCATTCAATACCATTCAATGATAAATCAGTGTCTCAATGGTACTCTCAATGGTATTTGAACACATCATTCAATACCATTCAATGATAAATCAGTGTCTCAATGTACTCTCAATGGTATTTGAACATATCATTCAATGCCATTCAATGATAAATCAGTGTCTCAATGGTACTCTCAATGATATTTGAACATATCATTCAACACCATTCAATGATAAATCAGTATGTCTCAGTGGTACTCTGAATGGCATTTGAACATACCATTCAGTAACACTGGACCATTCAATAATAAATCATGTTTCAGTGGTACTCTCAATGGTATTTGAACATGTAATTCAGTACCATTCAATGATAAACCAGTACGTCTCAGTGGTACTCTTAATTGCATCTGAAATATCATTCAATACCATTAGGACTCTCAATGGTACTTGGAAATACCAGTCAGTATCACTGGACCATTCAATGATAAATCAGTATAGGTGTCAGTGGTATATATATATATATATATACACATGAAATATACCATATTTTATGTTTCACAATAAGTATTGGCAGCTAATTAACAAGCCTCCAGATGTTGTTGAGAGTTCAAATCAGACACACAAATGTGTCAAGTAATTCTACACAAAATGCCGTAGATCTACCGCTTTTCGTGATGTAATGGCGGTAGATGAGGATCTTGTGCATATATGAGCCTCAGTAGCGCCAGATAATGTTTCAAAGTTAGGATATATTTATTTATTGCATGTCATTTTCAACGTGAAATGTTGGTTAGGCTGTATAATTGGACTGAAAATTAGTAATTCTTTTATCACCGTGAATTATCGATCTGATGGCAGATTTTGGTACTAAAGTGGTAGGCTTGAGATTGTCCCAAGAATGAAGAAAGAAGACATGTTCTACAGCCAAATGGATAGACTTGGCACCCCTGACCCGTGTGAGCCACCCGACTGTCCACAGCCTAGGATAATCCAACTGGGATATTAACCTCAGATTAATCTCATTTCCAGATCTCAAACCTTCCCCAAATGACTAAGCTGGTGGCTACAGCCTACCCCATTAATTAACCATTAGTCACCTTATCCAAGGAGCACAGTGAGACATCTGCAAATCAAACATTTTCTCTGCCAGATATTTATTACATGTCGTAGATGTCAAACAGTGGTGGGCTATGTGTTCTGCAGTGGGTACAACTCTTCCTGCCTTACAGTGGTCGCTGCAGTGGGTCAGCCTAGCTTATCACTCTCGTCTGCAGGAGAACCATCAGTGATATAACTCGATCCCCTCGAGTCACAACCTGAGCGCGTCTAGCGTTATCGGCAGGCTTGAGAAGAAGTAATTAACTATTTTGCCGCCAAATTTAGCGGAAGATATTACTAAGCCTCGCTTTGAACTGGGATTAATCAGCTTTGAATTCAGATTACTGCGTTTCGGAATAAAATCGCGACTTTTGTGTCTGGTGTTATGTTGGTGGCTGCAGTTCAGCAAATTTACTATAATTTAGACCCGGTGATGAATTAGGTAAGCAATACAAACGTTACGACATCTTGAAGCGCTACCTGAAGGTGGCTTCCAAAAAGTAAATCAGTCTCAAGCTCCGCCCTCCAGCAAGCTGATGTCAACAGCGGCCAGTGCAAGACAGCACCACTCATCCTGGCAATGATGGCCGAGTTTGATGAAAAGAGCGACCAACTCTTTATAGAAGCTAAGGTATGTAAATGTGTATGAGTATTTTTAAAAATTATATTTTATTTGATATACGGACAAAATTAATGTGTGGGTTGTCCCGCTTCGTCTGGGCCATGGTGGTGTAATTTAAATCATCAATATAAAGCAGGACAACTTGGGGTTTGACTAAAAGGCGCACGACCACGCACGACCACGAACGACCACGCACGACCATGTAATATAATGTGTTGGTAGATAGTTTGACCGTTGATGGTATATATAGGGTTTGTGTGTGCATTGTTAAAAATTTTGAGTCTGTATTTCACCCAGGAGTTACACAATTTAGGCATTTTATCCGATCTTCCGGACGAACATCTAGTCTTGGCACCGTAGCGCCACCTGGCGAATGGCATTATAACTATAAGGATAATAAGAACATCGCAAAAGTGTTAAGTAACGGTAGTAACTTGCAAAAAATAAATGTTCTGTTAATTTAACAATACCAGTAAACCATGGATTAAAGATTTATTTTTGGCATGTTACTTTACCATTACTGTACACTTTTCGCGAGAAGGTATTTCTGGAATTTCTTCATTGAGGCTTTGTCTTTTGATTGAGGACACGTATCGTACGATGTCCACCACTGTCACTGATCTGTCAATATCAATGTCAACAGACAGCCGTTGCCACATAATCCGTTACGATTTTGCAAGATATTCAGCTTAATTGCTTCTATGTAACTAACTTCAAAAGATCAATTATGGCATATTGGTGTGGGGTCATCAAGCCCATCGCATTTTTAAACTTATTTCAAAAGAAAGCAGTGCGAATAGTTACTTCAAGTTCACTTCAGCTTGTAAATATAATTCTCACACAGATCCTATGTTTAAAGAAAGTAAATTTCTTAAGTTGAATGACATCTAAAGACTCCAACAGCTCAAATTTTATTACAAATTGATCAACAAGGTTATGCCAGAATACTTCAGTCATATTCCATACACATACAACTTTGCAATTCACCAATATAACACACGTGGTAAAAACAACTTATTTATTCCCAGAGTTAATCATCAATATGCAAAAAAGTACATCAGACACAACATTATACAAACTGTTAACAATACTCCAAATATCATCCTTGATAGAATTTCTACACGTAGCTTATATGGTTTTTCCACTTACACAAAAAATTACTTTATCAAGAATTATGAATCATGTTGTCATATTTCTAACTGTTACAACTGTCAATCTTAAATTAGAATTGAATAAACAAGAATATTAGAACAAGAAAAACAGCTTTTCTGTTGTTTGTATTGCCTTATATAAACAACAACTTTTTGGTGTCACGTGTTATGCTGCAACGCCTCGCTCATTATCATAAATTTTGTGTTTTTGTTTGCTTTGTTTACGTAATACGGAACTCGATTCAAATGAATTCACCATGTTTTATATTATTGTTATTGCTTTATTAAATACTCACAAAAACGTGTTTGTAGGAAATGTTTCAGTTCAAGGTGTTGCGTGTGTAACGGTGTCACACCAGATGTCCACATAACTGTATCACTAACATCACAGTGGCAACTATTGTAACGGCTTCAGATAGTTTCTGTAACTTAAGTAATTCACATTCAACACTAATAAGTAAAATTCTTTCTCCTATGTGACAGCAGCACATGTTTTGGTGTCACGCTGTTATGCACGCAACAACTCCAGTATTATAAGCTTGAAACCATTTTTTTTAAATCTCTTCTCTCAAGAACTTTTATACAAACTGTTTTAGAATCTATAGACATTTCTCTTTACAGCATACGTAAAATTGCATTCAAAATCAAAAGATGAAAATAATGCAGTTTGTCAACCAAACATTGATCAATACCCAGTACTGTAGAATGACTCAATTATTAAAACATGTTTTGCCAAACACCAGTGTTCGTCTGTGCCATGTTCCTAATTTTAGTAGTATCACCAGATCACCATAACAAGTATTGGGATCTGGTAAACATTTATGTGGTACTGTAATTTGAGACATATTGTTGAACTGTCGTAATTTATTTGTCACAGATACAAAAAATTTCTGCATTCTGTTTATGATATCTGGCATACATAAGTTGTTGAATACAACAGTAATGATACAATATATATTGGTATATATCATTACTGTTCTATTCAACAACTGTTTTTGTACTTATATATACAACATTCCTTTATAATATAATGTTTTTGAAACAATGTATGTGTTGGATTGTACATATAATGTGTGACAAGTACAGGTAGATCCTAAATGTGTATAACAGTATTATAACGAACTTCTCAGAGTCATATATCTACATAATGTCAAATCCCCAAATACATCGCCGTCGAACATTGACACAGAACATAACAACATTAACTTTTAACCAATAAGTGAATAACACTATAGTATCCTTTAAATAACGAATTACCATAACAATGACGTCAAGAGTATAATTAATTATATACTAGGCAAAACGCATTATGAATATGAGTTTATTACTGAAATTGATCCTTCTACACTAACCATGTGACACTGGAGGCAGTGTAGGTATAATTTATAAACCTTATTGCCTAATGAGTGGGCCTAATCCAGATATCAGATCTGCAGCTTGGGCTTCGCTGTCTCAATATTAAAATAAAACAGGCTAGGTCGTTAATACTCGTTATCCAAGCATAAATAAGTCGGTGGGTTAACCTAATAACAATAATATTTTAGTTTAATGTTATCCGCCAGGTAGCGCCACCACGCCAAATTCGAATGCAACCGGCGAGTTGTCACAAGCGATGATAAAAGTTGCGAATTTTGTTACTCCAATGTGAAGTACATATCTGAAATTTGGCGAGCTGCACACACATACCTCCTACGTGCCACCAACAGCCCGCTTGGTTACCAACACTACATACATTTTGGTCGTGCGTGGTCGTTCGTGGTCGTGCGTGGTCGTGCGTGGTCGTTCGTGGTCGTGCGCCTTTTAGTCATACCGGGACAACTTGTACTACACACCATGATGATAAAACGATAAAATGTGACCGTGCTACCATGGCAACATTTCTGATTAGCTTTGTACTGAACACAATTAAATATTATTAATTGGCCTTCGGCAATTCCTGAATTGGAAAGGCTGATTCCCAAGATGGAATTGTTTATGTGAGAGCAATGGTATCAGAATCGCTCAATCATAGGTCTGCTGATAATAAAGAAATAATATATATAATTGACATAAATATAGTAATTTAATTTACGTATGTGTTGGTTATAGGACACGTCTTCGGCATCAGAAGTGAAGCAGCTGCCAACCTTGCATGAGACACCTTGCCTCGTTTTGTGTGGTAAGGAGTATTTGGTGTATATTGATATTTTCAAGATTTAATAATAATAATAATAATAATAACTTTATTTAGACACTCATTTCCAAAGTACAATTCTGTACAATGGTGTTGACAATGTTTCTAAAATACTAATACTTACGCAATGATTAATAGAGGTACTAAAATGTAAGTAATAATTCAATACACATTACTTACAACAATTACGGTATGATGTTGTGGATAATTATAAACATTAAAAATAATAAATAAACTATACAATAACATATTAATAAATATAATTATATCTGCTTTCGATACACTCGATCACACTTCCAAGTGTTCCGCATCGCCAAAATACGCGCAAGACTCACAACTACGACGCGTCACTGACCACTCGCCACGCCGGTCGCCACGATCCGCAGGTCGCCCCCCCCCCCCCCCCCCAGACCGTGCCACAATACAACCCGATGCGATACGACCAGCGATCTCTCTCTTGAGCCGTCCCACCCCTGTGGCACGTGCCGCCGGAGGAACGGCGGCTGATCACCTCACTGGACGCCTTCACAGCACGCCTCAAAACACACCATTCCAAACCCGTTTTCAATGTGTAAATGTGTAACATGTTTCTTTAAGGCCATCTTTCTATGTTATTGCATAATTTACTAGTGCATAAATAAAATTTATTATTGTTAAATAATTATTGAGATAATATACTAGTTTAATAGTAGACAACTAAAATATTATACTAATAAATATTATGATATGATGTCATATAAAACTGATATGATGATGTCACATAAAACTAGACATCGAAAGCAAGTTTAAAATAATGTCTTAAGACGCGCTCTAAAAGTGTTCACACACTGGATCAAACGCAGATCCTCCGGTAGCGCGTTCCAGAGCGTCGAATAACACTTAGATTTTTGAGCTCATTGGGATGGCATGCATATTATGAATAATTATAATATAACCATTAAAGTTCTTAATAAAAACAATTAAGTGAATTTTTTGTTTTTGACACAGAATTTCTAACCTTTTGGAGAACTTTTTCGACAGTTTTGGGCACTGCCTTGTCAGAAATAGCTTTCTGATAGTCCAGAAAACAGCTGTGATCTTTAGCATGGTGGTGACTTGTAAAACATGTCACAATATGACATATTTTGTAGCGAAGCATCTATAAAGTAGCTTGATACTGTACTTTACTAACTTGAGCTTGATTTGTTACAGGAGAGTCTCTGTTGACTGTGAAACGCATGATGCTGGTCATGGACAAGCCTGTTGTGGCCAGCCACACAGAGGACACGGTTGTTAGCGCCAGCATGCTGTTTGTGGCATATTTTAAACGTTTTAACACTTTCCTTCTGAATTTTTCCTACAGGGTTTGTTAATCTTCCACAAAAGTTGTACCTTTCAAATGCATACCTGATAGGTCTGCACAAAGTTGAACTCTGACAGCATTATAATTGTTATGCTGATGTAATTTTATATTGTGGGACAAATACCCCCCCAACATTTGCTATCTTAATTAATTATCGGTTTTCTTGATGAACATGTTTATGTTTGTGTTAGCTGTTTAGCTATCTCATCAATATGCATGTATTGTTTCTGTTGGTACCATTAATAAATACCAACAATTGCTCTGTGTCTTCCTATAGTAGAAGTGCTCAGAGTATTGCCATTAAGCATCAGCAGAGTTTATATATCAATGCTTTACTTTGATATTAATGTGATGTGCATACATATGTACATATATATATATATATATATATATGTGTGTGTGTATATATGTGTATATATATATATATACATATATGTAAATATTCTACTATAAAAAATATGGCATCATAACAATTCAACGGGATATTCTACACTACAATTCCATATAAAATACGGTACACCGAAACAATTCCACCGTATAATCAACAGTACAATTCCGCATAAAATACGGTACACCGTAAACATTCTACCGTATATTCTGCAGTACAATTCCGTAAAAGATACGGTACGCCGTAAAAATGCTACCGTATATTCTACAACACAATACCGTAAAAATACGGTACGCCGTAAATATGTTACCGTATATTCTACAGTACAATTCCGTAAAAAATACGGTACGCCGTAAAAATGTTACCGTATATTCTACAGCACAATACCGTAAAAATACGGTACGCCGTAAAGATGTTACCGTATATTCTACAGTATTATTCCGTAAAAAATACGGCACACCGTAAATTATATACCGTTAAATTTACGGTACTCGGTTGGCACCCGTGCTGCCAGTCATTTTACCGTAATTTTACGGTACATTTCTAAGAGTGTAGAGTCAGCAAGTGTTTATGATCAATCGTGTCAAATGAGGCTGATAATTCCAGCATGACAAACAGCATTGCACGATTCTTGTCAAGCGCACCAGCAATATCATGCGGGACACGCAATAGGGCAGTCTCTGTACTGTGAAGCATCTTATATGCTGATTAGTATTCTTCATGCATCCCGTTCACAGTGATATGATCAATCAGACGACAAACTACAACTTTCTCTAGGACTTTGCCGATGAATGCTATGTTGGAGACCGGTATGTAGTTCTTTAGCAGATCTCTGTTGAGAGTGTCGGTTTTTAGAAGTGGTTTTACAATTGCTGTTCTCAAAGTGATCGGAAATAGTCATTGCTTAAAGCTGTTGTTCACTATTGCCACGAGATAGGGAATGTGGATACGTAGCGTTTTCTTCAGAAGATCAGTGGGGCAGGAATCCCGACTGCATGTCTTTGAGGGGCATAGTCTGATGATGTTCTTTATTTCATCTTCACTGGTAGGTAGCAATCGATTGAGCTCATTTGACACACGTTGGCTGTCAGCATCGATAACGTAACCAGAATATTCTTCGTCATTGATCAGCTTTCCGTGGATCTGCATTCTAATTCCTTGTGTTTTCTCAGCAAAGTACGTAGCGAAGTCATTGCCCAGTGTTTCAGTGTTAGCGGATTGTTGAAGAATCATACCCGGTGGCTTCAGCAGGGTATTAGCTAAACGAAAACGAAAGTCATGACAATACTGACTCATAGTGAGCACGCTTAGCTCGCTTGATCATGTTGTTGACCGCTGGTCGGTGCTCAACAAAAATCTGGCGATGCACCTCGAGCTCCGTTGTTCTCCATCTCTTCTCGTTTGCACGTCTCAATGCCCTGGCTTGATGAATGTCGTCATTATACCAGGGCTCCTTGTGTCGGCAAGCTTTCATTTTCGACGTGACGGGGGCATGCATGTCAATGGTTGATACGACCGCATGCTCATACTGGTCAACCATTGTATTCACATCTAGTTCAGTATCCACCTATGCAAGTTGCAAAGAAAGATCAGTTTCAAGGCGAACCAGATCAAGTCCGCGAAAATCACGTAGTTACTTCACGACACGAGCAGACACTGGTTTAGTAGACGATAGAAGGAAAACGACACAATAGTGATCCGATATGCTGCTGGGGTACGCTGTAGTTGACGACATTATTGAACTGGATGAACGTGTTATCACTAAGTCCAACACGTGTCCCCTCATATGCGTGGATTCAGTGACATGTTGTTTTAAGTTGTTAAACTAAGCTAAATTAAATGTCATTTAACACCTTTATACCAGGCGCACTATTCAGTTCGCAGTGGAGATTGAAGTCGCCAACAATTAGAATGTCTTGTCATGCAACTACTATTTCATTTATGTATGCTTCGAATTCATCAAGGAATGGCTGGATAGAAGTGGTCGGTGGGCGATAGATGATAACAATACGTACGTGTCTCGATGTTAATTTAACATCTAAATGTTCAAATGTGTTATATCGTTTGGTTGAAGTCTTACGGAATTTGTATGCCGACTTGTATAACAGTCCGACACCAACCTCCACGCTTCGATGAACGGCATTCCCCAATGTAGCTGTATAGCCTAGCGGGGTTAGTTCGTTGAGAACGGCACTCTTGTTTGGTTTACACCATGTTTCGGTCAAAAACAGTAAATCGGCTTTATGTTCAAGCATGTTCTTTAACTGTTATGGGTGTGTTACACGCAGATCGCGTGTTGAGCAGCTCACAAGTCACATCATTGGTGGTGATAGATTTCACACCGCTGTCGTTGAGCATTGCCTGGTTAACACGTATCAGATTAATACTAGTGTTGTGTCGATGTATGATTTTCCTGACACCACTAATGTCAAACACATCAGCGTTTTCTGTTGTTGTTGTTGCTGCTGATACCGCCATCACTGTTGTTGTTTCTGCCACTGCTGAAGCTGCAACACGCGACGTTGCGTCATCACTGTGCAACGAGTCCTTGTGGGGGGCACAGAGTTTGCGTCTGAGTGCAGACAATATCACTGCAATCGGTCGACGCAGATACATTCCACCAAGCTGACCCCTTCTTGTAGGCTGCACCCTAGAAATGCCATTGGTAGTCAATGCTTGCCACAATGGTCTGCTGAGTGGCCTTCCCACTACACTGCCAGCCAGTTGGTGGAGGGCCTTAGCTGAATAATGAAAGGCAGACGTCATGGCTGACTGGTCACGTACTCTTCTTGTGTTGTCTGCTCTTTGATAAAAAGTGTTTAAAAATCTAAAGAATTGACGTGTTAATCTTCAAAATGAACTTCCCTCCTCGTTCACCGTACCTTCATAGCGCATTGTACAAAAAGTGGCAAGTGATAATAGCCTTAAAACATCAAACCACATGCTTAATATCCGAGACTGTCTAATAGGCTGCCACGTAGGCGCACAAGCAGTGTGTTCACAAACTACAGCAAAGAAGGGATCTTAATACATGTGTCTAGCACCACAATATTTGTGTGATATGTTTACATCAAACAGTCATTCTTACAATACCAGAAATGCCAGAACTGCCTACTATCAACGCAGTTTCAATGTGTCCGGTTTGAAATTATGGAATAAACTACCAATTGAAATTCAAAACTGCCATTCTGTTCCAACCTTCAAAAAGACCCTACACAAATATCTGAGTGCTACACCACCATTTAAAATGTACTTTGTTTTTATCTGTTTCTTGTATGTTGACTAATTTTTTATTTTTATTTCATGCATTCTATTTATTATTATTTATTTATTGTAATCTCTTTTAACTTGTATCCTTTGTACATATATCAACACGTGTTGTATGATTGAAGTAAATGGTGTATGAATGATTCGGCCATCGAAAATAGTGAAAACTAAGTATGTCACCGAGTGGAAAAAAAATTGTCAGTCAATCAATCAATCGATCAAAGTGTAGGGCACAAAACAAGAAGTGCAGCACGGAGGTTTGTGGCTGCCACAAAGAAATCTTTCGTGCACGTCATACTGCAACTGCTCTGGCGATGAGGGCTGCTGTAATCCGTACACTAAGACAGAAGAGGCTCAGGCTGGAGAAAAGGAGGGTGTCAAGATGGAGGATGCCGAGGAGGATTTTGAAGATGAGTGTTTAGAGGATGGGGATGTAGATGAGGAGGGTGAAGGCCATGAGGATGTTGAGGATGGTCTTGCTGATCCTAATTACCTGGATGATGCGTGGGAGTAGGTAAAAGGTGAAGTTTATTAGGCGATATCTGCAGTTACTAAGATAGCGTAAACCTTACGCTTATAGCATAGCCTTGTGTAAAACTATCTGTTATCTATAGTTATGGATATCAATCCCTGTAACATCCCTACGACGAAGTTCGTACATGATTACTTAATGCAAGAATTTCCTCACAAAGAAATATGAATGCCAATGTTCATAATGATACTTGCACTATACACTACGTGTAACATATGTGACTACGTGTTTCAAATGACTGATTACTGTTTTTTCTCACGAACAAATGTGTCAAATATTGTAAGATTATCCATTTATGTGCATGAATAAAACAAACTATAATTTAGTAGAAGTTTTCATTCATTATCCACCGAAAGGTCAAATTTGACCTTCATCAGACCTTCAGCATCTGATCGTGACCTTGAACTGAAAACGTAACATCAGAATTGGATCCTACGCACCCCAACACCCCTTAAAAGATGTATTATACATAATTCTAGGAGAAGTGGTTCAAAAGTAAAATTTTCAAGATATCGACCAGTGGCCATCTTGGATTTATGCAAATTACCAGAGTTGCACAAAGATGCTGCTTGGGCAACCAAGCTGAATTTGTTCCAGGACCCCATATGAGTATAAATCAACAAAAAAAGTTCATAGGATAGAACATTTCTAGGTTCATGAAATGACAAATGGACTATTAAATAGAGTTATCAGGAGAAGCGAAACGCATTCACTACACAAACTTATTTGATCACCATAAAACTAACATAAGAAAAACATGGGATACCATTAAACAACTCTTAAATAAAAGCCATAAGCAATTTGAATTTCGTAAATAGTACATATCTCAGACAAAAAGGAAATCGGGCATAAATTTAACGAATTCTTTGTAAATATCGGCAATAAACTGGCGGAAAAGATATCCTGTAATAGACACCACAAGGCGTTTACTAGCTACTTAAAGAACAAATCTCTGTTTACTCTTATTTTCAAACATGTTACACTTACAGTAAAAGATATACTGTCAGTTGTAAAGGAATTTGACCAAAAAAAAGACAGTTTTGTAAAGGAATTTGATCCAAAACAAGACCAATATCCATAAATTTACAAAAAAAATCAGTCCACTAATTGCCAAGCCTTTGTCTCTCACAATTAACCAATCGCTTAACACAGGGATTTTCCCACATAAATAAAACATTGCAAAAGTTATTCCTCTGTATAAGAAAAATGATAAAACGCTGCTAGATAATTATAGAACAATCTCGTTGCTGCCGTCTATTTCCAAAGTCTTCGAAAGAATTGTGTACAGCCAACTGTTATTATGAGTATTTAAAAACAAATGGGATATTATTTAAAAGTCAGTACGGTTTTAGAAAAGCACATTCCACAGAGTTGGCTACACTGGAAATGACAGACACTCTTTGACAAAGCTTAGACCAGGGTAATATTACCAAATCATTTTTTTAGACCTGTCAAAAGCATTTGATACACTGTACCACTTTATTTTATTTAAAAAACTTGAAAACTACAGTATAAATAACACACTGTTAGACTAGTTAATCAGTTATCTCACAAAATGCAATTTGTACAACTCAGTGATGTAATATCTGATAAATTACCCATCTCTACAGGTGTCCCTCAGGGTTCCATATTGGGACCATTGTTATTTATCCTATATATAAATGATATTCATCACACCAGTGATAAATTCAATGAGATACTATACGCCAATGACACTAACCTAATAGGACCACTGTGCTCCTTCAAATCTACTTCAGATGTGATCGATAACATTACCCTAAGCATCAACATAAATAAGGAATTGAAACAGATAAGTGAATGGTTGTCAGTAAACAAACTGTTACTTAATGCTAGCATGACAAAACATGTTGTTTCATTTTCTACAATGCAGTACCGCGAATATTGAATTAATGCTAAAAATAGATGACCAACACGTTGATTGTGTTCAAGAATTTACCTTCTTAGGCACAACTATCCATGAAACATTAGATTTGACAGTTCACATTGATAAAATTGCCATCAAAATATCACAAACTCTTGGTATATTAAATAAATTAAAGCATTTCTTACCTATATGTGCTCTAAAGATAATGTACAATTCGTTAATTGCGCCACACTTCAAATATTGTAGGTCTTTAATTCAAACAGAATTTCGAAATTGCAGAAAAAGGTGAACACAATTATAAGCTATAGCAAATATAATTCCCACACTGAACCTCTGATGAAATCACTAAACTTATTGAAAGCCGACGATGCAAAAATATCTGATATTTTATCATAATTTGTTAAATAATAGCATTCCTTTTTATTGTAAATCTTTATTTTCACAAAATACCACACACCATGGCCATTACTCTAGGCAGTCTCTACATTACTATTCCGTACAGCCGTACCTCCTGAGCCAGAAAGTGTATAAGATACTACCTGCCAGCTCTACTCGGAAACATGCTACATAGAATTACAGAAAAAGTTAATACTCAGCCTTCACGTTTTCTCTGTATCTGAAGAAATATCTTTTGGATCAATACCAAGAGACTTGCACAATTGTTATATG
This sequence comes from Escarpia spicata, assembly GCA_963995525.1. NCBI lineage: Eukaryota > Metazoa > Annelida > Polychaeta > Sabellida > Siboglinidae > Escarpia > Escarpia spicata. The sequence continues at coordinate 29,835,946 of OZ023212.1, forward strand.
TGTAGGTATACACAATCATTTGTAAATTTTGAAAGTGAAAATTTGTTATTATATAATAAACAGCCTACACGATCCTATTTGCATAGATTTGAAACTACTGTACTAGGATTTCTTAATTTTATCCTCTATTTACTAACAGGTCGGTTTCCATGTGCATTCCCAAACCAGAGCAGCCCTGGTTATGAAGATCTAACATGCCTATGTTTATATCAACCTTTCAGTGTCTGTGTTGTGTCTTTTCTCCCAAAACGTATACAAGTGTTTCTTAAATAGATACACAAGGAATCTAGTTATAAAATGATTGTATTTAATAAATAATAATTTTAATCAAATATATACCTATATTAAAAAAAACAATTGTGTATATTGTACCGAATCGCATATTTTTACGGTGTGCACCACAGTGGGTGGAAACGGAAATGAATGATATAAATGTAGTCTACTAAACAATCATTTACATGATCTATTTGTTTTTAATTGACTAATTGCAGTAAATATTATACTTCCGTGGGTGGCTCTCATGCTGGCAGCTTTTTGGGCCTTAGTGAGAGTCTCCCGACATTGACTAACTTCTGTTAAATTTGTGTTGCATTTTGTGCTTTTGTTTGTTTATTGTGAAATAAATATGTTCCAATTCCAATTCTGTAATGTTTTAATGTTGAATATATCTCTGATCAATAGTAAATAACATTAACCATTGGTAGGATTAATCAATGTTATTAGTAAGAATGGTGTAATGGTCGAAATATAATAATTATGTTGACGATAAATGCAAATCAATTGTTTTGATAGGAAATTAATCTCTGCCACTGCACTAAGAGCTGCTAGACATAGTGACCTGCTCCCTGGACCAATTTCTAGCAGTGAATGTGGCACGCTGATGACATGTGTAGTTCATGAATGTGACAAACTGATAACACTGATACATAAGATATCAGTGTGCCACATTCATGACCTACATAAGACACCAGTGTGTCACATTCATGAACTCTCCTGTGCAGTTACATGAACCATGCCTTGAGTCACGGTTACACATACATGTAACCAGTGCACATCTTCCCTGCTACAGCAACCTGATCCACTTCCTTTGAGACTGTTCAAAGACATGAACCTTATGTCATCAAGGCTCTATAGCCTCATGATATTGTATAAAGACATGAACCTCATGTCCTCAATGTTCTATAGCCTCCTCATATTGTACACAGACATGAACCTCATGTCCTCAATGTTCTATAGCCTCATGAGGCACCTGTATTGTTCCTGGTTCCTCCAGCATGGATCTATCTCACGGACACTTCTTCTCCACACAACTACGACCGCTCTCTTCGTACTCCTGCTTTGAGATCCACATCTGATGGAACGAGCCCTGTAGGATACAGCATGCTCATATTTATGATTTCAAAACATGACATTATCACTAACATTACCAGAATTTGTAGAACGCTATATTGTGGACCAGCCTATTCGGAAGCATGTAGACACATTGTATATATATGCATATACATGCAATTACAGAAATAGTTTTAGGATATTTAAATAAGTACAAAACAAGATCTATAAGAAAACTGCATAACTTGCATCAATGCCAGTAAACTGAAGCAGACGTGGACATAAAATGAAATGACACAAATATGGATGTCCATTTATTACATGTATTCTGTGTGGTAACTACATTCAAACTTCAAAATTTAAGCTACTGCTGCCGCTGAGTTATTGCAGAGATTATCATGTCACTGTTTAGATGTTGTATATAACACTAGGGAGCAGGACAAATAATAATAATGTACTCACGAGTGAAGCAAGGATTGAGCCACCGATCCAACTACTGAACCTCCTCTCTGCACTCACAGATGAAGAGATGATCTTCAACTTCATATTCTACAAACCACGAAATGTACAATAAAACATTACTGTCTTCACAAGTTCCTGGGGTTGGTCATGGTGTTGACTGTGTACAGATTACAGTGCATACATAAATTGGTTTAAATTGTCAAATGGGATGGCATGGGATGCTCTCGCAGCTTTGTTATTATATCTTCACATGGAAACTGTAAAAATTATTAAATTCATACACAATACAGACAGGTGTAGGTTGGACCACAATGGCCTGTTGCTAGTTTTGCTACTATCGACAAGGAGTAGGTTGGACCAGAATGCTGTGTAGGTACTTACAGGAGGAATCTTTGTGCCGAGATCTCTGTTGAGGCGATCAGTGAAGCCATTGAGTAGCGTGTTTCCACCAACCACAATCACACTGTTGTAGAGGCTCTGTGTACAGACAGCTTAATTACACTGTGCACAAGACGTGCACGCAAATAGTGCACACATTCTTTAAGTAGACACATGATTAGTAGATAGACAATCATTGTGAAAAATGCCTCAGTGATACGATGGTACAGATACTATTTTAATTACAGGCCAAGTTATAGATATAGCAATTAAAAAAAGTTGAGAAATACATTTTATTATTTTGAAGATTACAATTCCTTCAATACTGCTATTTTATCCAAGAAACACACGTCTTTCTTAGCTAAAACATTATTTTGTGAGAAATTGTACACACATTACTATTCTTAATCAAACTTTTACACAACAGTACACTGTATCAAATTACCTCCGTTTCAAACAAAGTTTTACAGCTTATCACACCAAAGCCAAATTTTATTTGCACCTTACATGGAAAGAATTGTACACATGAAAAAGAAACAAGGTTAAACTATATAATTTTGTGTTGTAGTTTGACACACACTATTGCATCTTGAACGGTTACATAGAATGCACGTTTCTAACGACTGACCGGTCGAATGTCAATGTCACACATGCCGACACTTGTTGTGACCACTGGACCAACACTCAGCATCGAGTTAGCGCCTTGTAAATCCTGCAGGCACAGTACACAGACTACTGACAGGATGTGATTAAGTGACAATACACCGAATACTAACAGTACTTGATTAACCGACAGTACACAGAGTCTGACCATATACAATACCTGCAGACCTGCCTACACCAAAAACTTCCTGTCAGTAATCCATCTTCCTATTTACACTGATTTTCAGGAATATACGCTTCCTGTCAGTAATGCAAAACCAACATGTCAGCGATGGAAACCATTACATTACACTGTCATCGACATCACCTAGACTGTAGTAACTGTATGATAGGCTGTAAATGATACACTCAACTCCTCAATGAATACACTAACTTAGTCTTAGTACAGTCAGTTGGCCTAACACTACAAGTACAACACTCACTACATTTTTGCATTACACATTTCTTTTGGGTTGGCAGTGGCGTCGTTTCGCTGTCAGCCATCATTTCGTGCCGCGTGACTTCGTTTTGTTTGATCGGGGAAATGCAAATTTGTCATAACGCTGTTTCCTATTGGTTACATTACGACCAAACTCAGCGAATGAAAAACCATGTCACAACATGCTGCATACATATGCTGCCACCTGTTGAATATAGTGGAACCTAAATTTGAGGTGACTTTCCGGAATGATTCCGGATAATCCGGAATGGTAGGCAGGTCTGTACCTGGTAAACTGACAGTTCACGGGCCATATACAATACATGGTAAACTGACAGATCACAGACCACATACAATACATGGTAAACTGACAGTCACGGACCATATACAATACATGGTAAACTGACAGTTCACAGACCACTTACAATACATGGTAAACTGACAGTTCACGGACCACATACAATACATAGTAAATTGACAGTCACGAACCATATACAATACATGGTAAACTAAGTTCACGAACCATATACAATACATGGTAAACTGACAGTTCATAGACCATATATAATACATGGTAAACTGACAGTTCACGGACCATATACAATACATGGTAAACTGACAGATCATGGACCATATACAATACATGGTAAACTGACAGTTCATAGACCATATATAATACATGGTAAACTGACAGTTCACGGACCATATACAATACATGGTAAACTGACAGTCACAGACCACATACAATACATGATAACCTGACAGTCACAGACCACATACAATACATGGTAAACTGACAGTCACGGACCATATACAATACATGGTAAACTGACAGTTCACAGACCACATACAATACATGATAAACTGACAGTCACAGACCACATACAATACATGGTAAACTGACAGTCACGGACCATATACAATACATGGTAAACTGACAGTTCACAGACCACTTACAATACATAGTAAATTGACAGTCACGGACCATATACAATACATGGTAAACTAAGTTCATGGACCATATATAATACATGGTAAACTGACAGTTCACAGACCACTTACAATACATAGTAAATTGACAGTCACGGACCATATACAATACATGGTAAACTGACAGTTCACAGACCACTTACAATACATAGTAAATTGACAGTCACGGACCATATACAATACATGGTAAACTAAGTTCATGGACCATATATAATACATGGTAAACTGACAGTATGTAGACCATATACAATACATGGTAAACTGACAGTTCACAGACCACTTACAATACATGGTAAACTGACAGTTCACGGACCACATACAATACATAGTAAATTGACAGTCACGGACCATATACAATACATGGTAAACTAAGTTCACGAACCATATACAATACATGGTAAACTGACAGTTCATAGACCATATATAATACATGGTAAACTGACAGTTCACGGACCATATACAATACATGGTAAACTGACAGATCATGGACCATATACAATACATGGTAAACTGACAGTTCATAGACCATATATAATACATGGTAAACTGACAGTCACGGACCATATACAATACATGGTAAACTGACAGTTCACAGACCACATACAATACATGATAAACTGACAGTCACAGACCACATACAATACATGGTAAACTGACAGTCACGGACCATATACAATACATGGTAAACTGACAGTTCACAGACCACTTACAATACATAGTAAATTGACAGTCACGGACCATATACAATACATGGTAAACTAAGTTCATGGACCATATATAATACATGGTAAACTGACAGTATGTAGACCATATACAATACATGGTAAACTGACACTACACGGTTTTGATTTTCACTACATAAACTGAAATTCACAATACCTTTATGACTGAAGGATCAAAAAGTGCCTCAGGTATGCGAAGTCTCTCCTCCCCGAAGTCGACGTTGTAGCCATTGGGAAACTCATAGTGCACTGTGGGAATGTTCTCTGCTACCTCCTGCTCATAGGGACAGTCTGACACCTACAGCAACAACAACACATTCAGACATGTCATCATGACTACTGCTCATAGGGACAGTCTGACACCTACAGCAACAACACATTCAGACATGTCATCATGACTACTGCTCATAGGGAATGTCTGACACCTACAGCAACAACAACACATTCAGACATGTCATCATGACTCCTGCTCATAGGGAATGTTTGACACCTACAGCAACTGTTGTAATAACACATTTAGACATGTCGTCATGACTCCTGCTCATAGGGAATGTTTGACACCTACAGCAACTGTTGTAATAACACATTCAGACAAGTCATCATGACTCCTGTTTGTACACAATGTCTGACACTTTCATGCATGCCCTCATTCAAGATTGTTAGCAGAATGAGCAACCGGGCAACTATTGCTGATTGTCAACAGAAGTCCCCATTCACAGTTTTAACATATAAATGTTCCATTGCAATCACCCAAAATGAGGCTGACTGCTATTTCTGTGTGACATGTATCTCCTTTTACAAACTATTGCAAAATGAAGTATACCTCAGCAAATCGAACATAATTTTGTCATTGTGCTGTTACCAGATTTGTTGTGAACTTTATGGTCAGAAAGGAAAACCATCATGAACGATAGAGAAAGTTGACCAGATAAGCAGAAGCTACAATTTGAGTGACGTGGACTCCATCCCGCAAGGGAGCAAAGACGAAGAAGACACAAGTTCATATTGACATATTTAGGGCTATGTGAGAAAATATATGTTTTAGCTGTTAGGTAGTTACCTGCAGAGTGGAAGCAGCAAAGTCCTGTAGCACGTCCTTCATCATGTAGTTGTGGAATGACTTGGTCACCTCCACCAGTCCTGGTTTCTTCTTCCACTTCGCAGGCATACTCTCGCCAACAGGCTCCTAGCAACACCAACACAATTGCTCATGTTTAGATTAGTAATTTAGAAACCACATAGAAACATCGGTGTTTGATGCTAAAAATGAAATTGGTTTCATTTGAGGAGGTGGAGTTAACTGGGTCAATGTAATTCTCAAAGTTTCTTGCAGGAAGGCCAGAGAGTAACCAACACTGTTTTTTGCATCATACATAAATGTTTTAACATGGCTCAATGTTTATGTCTGCTTGTACAAACTGACAAAATGCATCCAATGATCCAGCTTATCTCAATGTTGCATGGAAACCATGATATAACTATTGCCTTCTATCTCATTGGCTATTGCAAACACCAGAATTACACCAAACTTTCACATAACTCAAAATGCTCACATTTCTTCAAACAAATATGCTGGCTTTGTCTCATGTTTTATTATTTTGTTTATGCATTCTCCAAATGAACAATATATGTTGCTTATTACAACAGCGTCATGGGGTGAGAAAGCATTACCTTGCTTGCGATCATGTAAGGTGGAATCACTTCAATCGACATCTCCTCTATCTGTTTACGACACTCCATTGTTATGAAATCACCGGCTAAAGGAGACTTTACAATAGCTGCAAACCAATGAACTAGTGAGTGAATGTATGTCAAACACAGAAAATTTTACACAAAAGTAGAAGGCATTGCATACCAGGCATCGTATTTAAATAATATGTAAAGAGTGTAACCAATACACAATACTGTTATTTTATATAGTTGTTAATCATGTTCCTAAATAGTTACATTACTGAATCAAAATGGCTCATCGTTATGTACTGATGTTAATCTGTTCAGTTTTAATAATACATCAGTTACATGTAAAGAATAATTACATTTGTAAATACAAAACAAATACACAATATAAAAATACAAACATTAATAATTAGGTTGACTTTGAAGGTTTTAGTAAAAAAAACTGACCACATAATGACAGCTTACATGACAGATGAAAAGGGAAGTACTTATATAGCATGTTTTCCAGTCCTTAGGACTGCACAAAACATGTTATTCCCTGGCAGACCTGCTCAATTGAATGAGTGCCTACCTTGTTGTAACACATAGCCATCGTAGACAGGAACGGCAGTTGTGTGTGTGGCTCCACTGTCTAACACTAGTCCTGTGGATCGTCCATTGGCAAAACTCATGGTCAGTTAAGGTCATGGAGAGTGGCACTTTCAGTGATCAAAAGTAGTCTTTGTGATATGCAGATATAGGCAACAGTTGTGCAACAGACACAGAAAGCCTATACATTTACGACTGAATCCAAATGGAACATCTTACTATCATGGCAACAAATGTGAGCTAGCTATTTGGCTTGAAAATCATTCTACATTAACTGTTTCATCTACCAAATGTGTGGCAACAGCAATATTTGAAACACATTTTATAAGGCATATTCTGCCAAACACTGTGGCAACAGCAACATCTGAAGACCATTACTGAAGTAAGGCTTATTTTACCAGACAGACATGATAGAAAAACAGCACTGCAAGATGGAAGGATACGCAGAGAGTACAGCATTCTTGCAGAGGAAGAAAGCGGGAATGTTGTACTTTTCAAACATGACCTCTGTTAACCTCTCACGATTTGTCCGCACGTTCCACTGAAATCACAGAGTCGTTGCAGTTAACATCATGGCGATACAGTATTTAGTTTTCACCAAACATTGTACATAGTGCAAATTTATTATGTTTTTCCCACCTTTAATTTCCTAAGTGATCTTGATATTGTTATGGTGTGTTGATTGTAGATAAAATGTCTAACATAAGAAGGGGTCTGTGATATTCTTGGCAATGTATGAAGAAAACAAACAATTGGGTTTGGTGCTGACTCATTAAAGAATGGCCTTCTGGGTTTTGATCTGCCCATGATAGATACATATATTGTATAAATTTATAAATACATAAGTGCACAAACCGCTGGTTCTGACATGAGAACTGGATGTAGTTCCGACTCAGACTTGATGTATTTAGTGTAGGTGTGGTCCATGACTTTCTCAAACAAGTCCCAGTCATTTACTACAAAGAGACACAACCTGATCAGAACAAGGTTAAGCCTAAACACAAAATGTCCTCTTTGTCATACCAACGACTATACATGTAAAATACACTGTTTTTAAAGGTGGTGGATTTTTCAATGTTCTCATTTCATGTTACAATTTTCTTTTTATAAAAACAGAGCAATGTGGTCTTCAAGGAACAAACATACCTTTGCTCTCCTGGGTGAACTTGAAGAAAGACATGTTCATTACAAGAAAGACATATATATTAGAACTACACTGAAACAGTACCTTTATGACACAATACATATTGCGATACATGAATCATGAAACGATTTGTATCATGACCTTTACTAAAATGGCATTGGTTGTGATAGGCTTATGGCTTGCCTGTTTTGTTGTTTAGACAAGTAAAAATACACGTTAGCATGTAAGAGTTGCTTACAGCAAAATTGCAAATAATAAAAATGAGGCAGGAAATAAATTTTTTTATGTTTTGTGATGCATCGATATGACTCGCTCGGATATGTGGCATTATGCACCAGTACATCATATTGTGGATTGTGTAACGCGACAAACCTGGTATGTCAACTACCCGGTAATCGTTACAACCCTAATTTATAAGTTGCTAAGCTCAATAGTCCAGAATACTAATTCCCATTTGCTGTCAGACAGACGTACCCATGCCCTCCTTTAGGAAGGTCATCATCTCCTTTCCCTTGCGTGGTATTTTGATGTTAACTGTGTCAAAGTGGTAACTCTTCTGTTTCTCTGGCTGGCTGCTGTTTGTGTCGTCTGTCTGCATGGGTGTGTCCACCACGTCCTCCACCACGCCAATGGTACTCGGAAACTCTGCCTGCTCACAAGACTCACCATATAGTTTTTACGCAAAAATATTTAGCAAATAAATACACTTGACACAAGAGCTACTCATACAGACATTTCACACAATGTTTTCTCTCAAATTACAGTGTGTGTTGAATCTTACAGCACGTGTAATTGAAACAATGTAATTGTATTGGGTATATTTACCTCTCAAGAAACATTTATTTTCTTTGTATAATTTTGACCGCATCTCACAACCTTATTCAGCAAATTGAATTTACGGTTGTATCACATAACCTGCGTCATGTGACACAAGCTGGAGCATGACTGACGGGAGCTCCTAGCTGACGTCTCTGTTCAGTGAAGGATTCCCCATCAAGTTTTTTTTAAACTAGCTTAACAATTGTGGATTCTGAAGTATGTTTTAAACTTTACTCTTGAATATAGAGGGGAAGATATAAAACAACAAGACACTACTTGTAAATGTACTAATCATGATTGATATAAAAGTCAGTAATCATGATTGTATCATCGTGTTGAGGTGTGGTTTCCACTTTACCACTAGTATTCAGTTGATGTGTGGTTTCCACTTGACCACTGGTACTTGGTAGTGGTGATGTTTTTCTTGCCCTAACCCTAGGTCTTGTTACCACGCTGACAGAGTCAGTAAAAAAATAAAAGGTAAGTTCTTATATAGCGCAGTATCCAGTCCTAAGGACTGCTCAAAGCGCTTTACACTTTACTTCCTGGCAGAACTGTTCAGTTGAACACCATCTCGACTTATCTGGGAATCATCCAGTGGTATCATCTGAAGACTCTTTCGTCACCACCTTTAAATGATTATATCATAACATTATGGTAAATTGGTGGTTTATGTTCCAAATATTATATTTGTTGCTAGCATGCTATGCAATTAATTACAGTAATTTCTGCAAAGCCACAAAAGTATGTTTCTATTAATCGCAAGAATGTTCTCAAATTGTGTCCTTTAAAAAAAACAATATCAGCTGTTTAGAATATCCAATTTCTGTGCAAACATATCATTGTCTAGCCCAAGTTATTGATAACCCGTTAGCATACACGGTTTTGGGCAATTGGCGTCTTTTATGAGATGTGAACCTTTGTGGTTTATATTCCTAAGTACTTCACTCAAATAAACTTTACCAAAAGTTTGTTTGTATAACTTTGTTGGAATATGTATTATACATTTTGCACAAAGATATCTTACGAATCACATTCCTTATTTTGCTAAAAAAAAAACCGGCATAGAACATTAGTTGAATAAACTTGTGTGCACTTGTGTCAAATCCGGACCCACCTCGATTTCGCCGTTATAACTTGAGTTTTGCTTAACTTTGATACCTCAGTGAGATAGTTCCATCATTAAACATTATCCTAGGCATATTTACCTTTAAGAAAATTACATCTTGACCCATTTGAGGCTTAATAGCACCCTGGTTTGTATCAACATATGCTGCTATATTGCTCATTTTATGCGCGCTATGCGGTAATGCACAGCCGAGACGGTGCAGACTAGCGCAAACCGGGTCGCTATTTGTTTCAAAATGGTCCGAATTCGATACAAGTGCTGACTACTGAATACGATGCACGGTTTTTACTTGGACTTCAAAAGGGTCCGGATTTGATACAAGTGCCAACTAGTGATGCAGTGCCATCAGCCTGCACGGTTTTTACTCCCACCACTGTCATAAACCAGAAATTCAACATCAGCTACACCAGTATTGATTTAATGTGGACACATTCTATAAAATTAAAATTGAATGCAAAAGACAACTTAGTTCAGCTACCGTTTTTCTTTTTCATCGAGTTCCACACGTCTCCCAAATGCAGTTACTGTTTGGGCGCCATGTTACATGAATGTCTAGATTTCTAGTATGTTGAAAGTCTGCAAGTGGTCACCTTTGGAGACACTAGGGGTCTGCGGGAATATTCCGTGATTGCATAACTGACAAGTGATGTCATTCATGTTGTCCAATGGAGTTAATTCCAAGAGGTAAATCCTAGCCAGCTCTGAGCGAAGTTAAGATGACTAAACGATGTTGCTACAAATCTGCGATTTTGCAGGAATATAAGTGATTTTGTGGTGTCATTTCGTGCCGCTCGCCGATGCTGAATATATCGCGACAGAAAAACAGCGAGGAGGCCCGCCTTGCTTGTCACATACCAGGGGAAACACTGAAGAATGTAATTACATTATAAATAAACAAAAATGCACAACAATTGAAAGTCTGATTTAATATAGACTTGGGCAAGGATTTTTCACAGAAAATTTCACAACTTCAGCATGGTCTGCATGTTGGTTGGATATTTTTAATTGTCAAAATTGCACATTTATCTATTTTCAAAGCAGTATATCTCAATTTGTGTCAAACGTACAATAGTCTTTGTGGATATTGAATATTATGCAGATTGACACATAAATAAAAAAGTTATGTAATGCTGACAATTTTGTTTTGTTCTACAAATCATAGCCCTAGCCTATTTAATATGAACATAAAATATTGGTCCCGATAATTAGAAATGTTGATAGTAACGAAGAGCATACCAATTACACATATTACAACACACTCATGATTACATGAACAAATTACAAAGCAATATAAAGCAGCATCTTGGTTTAACTAAATACAACAAATAGAGGGAAAAAGGTCAATATACCCAGACTTTATTTTCATGTTAACTAATCAGTAATTACATGTAAATAAATAATTATACAGTAAATTCCTAATAGAGCAGCTTGACTAGAGATCAAGTTTTTACCTTTGGCATATCTTCTCCGGCATAGCCAGCCCGAATGGAGAAGGAGCCGATGTCAAAAACCAGTGCTCCGACTTCATCTGAAACCAGGTTTATCATCAAAATTTTACAATGATCTACTTTCCATTGAACTGTTTGTGACCCTTTATAATGTGCATCGATCACGTCTACATAATAGACTTTATGCTTTGCATTCTTGCTTCACCGAACTGTGCAGTTGGTTTGAGACTTTGAGTCCATAACGGCGAAATCGAGGTGGGCCCGGATTCTACACAAGTGCCTATTATACTGTCAAAAACAAACGCATTGAGTCTTAGGTATATGACTTATTAGTGGATTAGACTTTTACGTGGGCTATAGCCTAGGGTAGGCACTTCAACAAAAAATTCAATATCATGCTAGAACATTGGGAATGGGCTTAAATTAAAGGTAATAGATTAAGGATCACTGTTTACTTTACTAAGGTATCTTTAATAGATCAAAAGATATTGCGATTTTAAGACGGCAAAACAGCATAATTTTTGTGTATCTCTTACAATGGCAAAATGGACTTGTATTTGTGTTTTCTGTGGATAAATATTTGCTTTAAAATGTCATAACTTTTTTATTTATATATATATTTAAATATTGTTTTCATGGTTTTCAAACACATTGACTAGAGTAATAAATTTACAATATTTAATATTTTTAGTACAAATTATAACCAAATAAGCACAATTAATTAGTTAATTTTTTAGTAATGTAGCATGCAAACTCAACAGACCAACAATCCAATTAAACGCCATAATGCCCATGATTATGAAAATATTTATACATATTATACAATCTGTATAACCACATAAATAATGGTAATAAATATACATTAACAAATCATTTAATAATTTAATTAATTAGTCAATACTGGCTAATTAGTGCGCAACTGATAGACCGACACATTTCAGTAAAAGGCCATAATGCCCATGATTATGAAGATATTTGTATAATTTATGCAAGCAGTAAACCACATTAATTATGGTAATACATATACATTAACCAGTCATTTCACATTAACAGTGACTTAATTAATAAGTTAATATTGGCTAATATTAGCACACTAACGACTGACCACTACATTTCGAAGAAAGGCTGGAATGATCATAATTATGAAGACAGTTATATAAGTTATGCAATGTTTACAACCACATTAAACATAATAAATATACATTAACCAGTCATGTAACATTAACAATAACTTTATTAATAAGTAAATATTAGCTAAATAACTCAACAGATCAATACATGACAATGAAATACAATATTCATACTCCTAGTTCACTGTGTCTGTGTGACTGTGTCATGACAGGTTGGATGAATGCTGCAGGCTCTGTAGAGACCAGTAATCAATTGTCAGTGCTTCATAATGTAATGTTCTACATTTTAACATGAACTTCATGAAGTAATGTTATAAATTGTTCACAGTATTCCGTCACTGAATCCAAATGCAAGATTGCTTTCTGCGTTACTCCCCATGGACCACGAAAGTCAAGCCATGAAGAAGAAGTCTGCTCTGCTCATAATAGTCTTTTTGTAATATTGGAAGTTGATTGTCTCATAATTGCCAGTAGGCTGCAAGATCTGTGCAGCAAGGTTCATATTTTAGTATCCTGTAAAATAATGTTGTGTTCTTCAACATGATGTCTATAAGTAAAGTTTGTGTCATGTTGTTCTGTTCAATATAGAATCAGATATATAATCAGCCAGATTAAATGTGTACGTATGCAGGCAGGTGACGGGTGTCATATTCAGACGACTCTGTGGCTCGGTACCTTCATAGTTAACTGTCAAACACAGATCAGCGTAAGATCAGTGTCACTGCATGTCATTGTGAACAGCATCTGAAATAAAAAGGCCATCGTGTATCATATAATGTGAAATATATCATGAAATAATTTTCATATCCCTTCCTCTGTTACTCAAGAGAGCAGTGTGAAATTCTATATGTCACATCAATTCATAATGATTGTGATACTTGAGAGGTATAACTGTGGTGTTTAATGTATTGCATGTTGTCACACAATTAAACAAATGATGCTACAACTGATCAAGCCTCAAGTCAAGGCATTTAATATTTATATTACAACATACAGGTGTACTTTTAAAATGTTGTGCAGTGACTGTTTGTCATGAAACCTTTTAAATTTTTAAACAAATTAAGTCGAATAATTTACATATTTTACCTCAACATTTTTTTTCTAACAAATTGTTGTAATTAAGAACAATTAATTAAAATTATTGCATAATGAAATTTATACTATTTCTAAGTCTAAATAAAAGCATAACCGTAATATTATAATGGCACATTATCAAATTAAGATAAACAAGATATGATTATGATCTGATAGACTCCTGTGACGCGCTCTCGGTCTGACAGAGCCAGATCGGCCAAAACAGTCACATTTTGAATGGCGTAAAATCTATATGTCGGAATCTGTCGGAACAACGAAATTTTCAACACTGAATGAATAAAACATATAGATGTGAATAAACACAAAATAATTTCTGCCAATTTGTGCCAAAACTGTAAAACTTGCAAATGAATCACAGCTATGTCGTCTAATTGACAACAGTTCGCTTAATTTTGGTCAAATTGTAAAAAGAAATCGACGCAAATAAACTTCAACTTACCGTCTACAAGAATCCCGCAATGAATGATGTATACGACCGTTAAAAGCGCACAAAACGACGGGTTGAAACAAAACGCTACCAAGAAGCTGAGTAAACGGCACAGCGCAGTTGCAACAGAAAATGACGCACGCCAAAAAACGGCGCGAGCAGAATTCGTTGAAGTGCTACCTAGGGTCTCCCATATATACGTTGCACCACCCATCACTGCATCTGTGATTTTTTATTTTACGTTTTTACGAAACGTCCAAATCGGGGTGGGCCTGCATTCTACACAATTGGCTGAGTTTTCACACCTCTCCGGGCCTGTTCTATCTGTACCACTCCAGATTCTTCGTTTCCACATCTCGCGGAGAGACAAAACAAAATCGGCCCGATGTAAACAGTTCAACCGGTTACGATTCGTACAATGAACGACATATTATCGCCCACACAAAATGGAAATGATGAGCCGGATCTTTTTTGTTCAATATTTTGATACCACTTATGATCACCTTGAAAACGTAGTAACAACAGGACATATTCGAAAGATTACATTACCTCCGCCGTATACGCCACCACTCATATTTTAAATGTATTTGTATTCGACAGATGAACAAAGCCTCAAGCACCCAGCACCCTCTTCGCCGCTTTTTACTGTCGCATAGAAAATGGTTTCTCTGTAAAAACATATATTTAACATGCATTCATGCGAAAATAAAATAAATTTACATATCGTATTCTATGAACTAAAATACTACACGAACATTGGTAGGTAAATAGTTGTAAATATTTTAAAAGTATGCAATATTGTCCTTCTAAACAAGAACGATTGACATAATATTTGTAAGGTAAAATCTTTCTTCGTGCGACATCGATTGGCGTGCACCGTCCATCGCATCGTCGCGATGAGCTTGAGACAAACTATGTATGTTTACGTTGTAAATATGTGCGTACTTGGGATTAAAGCATCAAGTGCATCCTAAACTTGGTTATATTGTAAATGCACAAAATAAGCAATCTGACTATATAAATCACATCAAAATGACTGCTTGTTAGTTACCCCGTCATCATCTCACTCGTGTGCCGAGGCTGAGGGCCGCTGTTTTCCGTGTTGTCTATCACTGTATTCTGTGCAGTGGGCATGGGCATGGCGTGGGGCCCATGGCCTGCTGCCTAAGCATAGAGATTAGACCCAAACATTAACCCGGTTATGCCTGGCATGATTCACGTGATATGCACATCGATAGATTTAACAAGATTGCCAACCAGAAAATTACTCTGGATGGCAGTTGGACAAGGAAGCCTTTTGGCTTATCGAGAGTCCAATACTTTTTATCTACATGTATCCCGCCTTTTTAAGGTGTGTGTCGATTTTATTTTTAAACATTCAGGCTACTAGCACCAACACAATCAGGAGATAATCTGTTCCATTCATTTACAGTCCTTTGTGAGAATGAGAACTTTCTTATATCTAATCTACACTGCTCCTTTACTAATGTAGCTTCATGTCCTCTGGTCCTTCTATCTTTCTTAACTGAGAAAAAAATGTTTCTATCAATATTTTCATAACCATTCAATATTTTAAACACTTCTATGTGATCTCCTCTCAATCTCCTGGTCTCTAGTGTTGTTAAACCACATTCTTTTAGGCGTATTTCGTAACTAAGATCCCTCAGATTTGGTATCATTTTAGTCGCTCTCCTCAGTACTCTTTCTAGCATATCTATGTCCTTCTTGCGATATGGCCTCCATGCTTGTATACAATATTCTAAATGAGGCCTCACTATTGTTTTGTACAGCGGTACTATGAATTATTTTTTCTTATACGCTATATTTCGCCTAATTAATCCAAGGATTTGATTTCCCTTTGACGCTGCAATTCCGCACTGCTCTGAAACCTTCATATCAGCACTAATGGTTAACCCTAAGTCCTTTTCTTTTACAGTAGTACTTAGAACAGTACCCCCCATTTTATATTTTACCTCTTTATTCCCATGACCTGTGTGGAGGCATTTACATTTCCCAAAATTGAACAGCATTTGCCACTTTTCAGACCATTTGA
Source organism: Escarpia spicata (assembly GCA_963995525.1). Lineage (NCBI taxonomy): Eukaryota > Metazoa > Annelida > Polychaeta > Sabellida > Siboglinidae > Escarpia > Escarpia spicata. The sequence goes on from OZ023212.1 coordinate 29,852,418, forward strand.
TCAACCTATCAAGATCATCTTGTAAATGCTGTCTGTCTCCATCACTTTTAATCCTTCTAAACACTTTTGTATCATCCGCAAATTTTAACACCTTGCTTGTTATATCATCGTCCAAATCGTTGATATATATTAAGAATAATATAGGTCCTAGTACTGATCCCTGTGGTACCCCACTCAATACCGATTTCCAGTTTGAAGCCTCCCCATCAACTACTACACGTTGTCTTCTGTCATTCAGCCATTTTTCTATCCAGTTTATTATACCATTTCCTATGCCATGGGCCTTTAGCTTAAGGAGTAATCTTTGATGTGGTACTTTGTCGAAAGCTTTTTGAAAATCTAAATAGATGATATCTACTGGTGATCCCTCATCTACCCACCTAGTGATGTCTTCCAAAAAACATAACATATTTGTTAAGCATGACCTCGCTTTTAAAAACCCATGTTGAGATGGGTTTATCAAGTTATGTTTAACAAGAAAATCCACCATGTGATCTTTAATTAGTCTTTCTAATAATTTGCAAATCACTGATGTTAAACTCACTGGTCTATAGTTCTCTGACTTGTTTCTCGAACCTTTTTTAAATAACGGTATAATGTTTGCCTCTTTCCATTCTAAAGGAACCACTCCCTCTTCTAATGACAAATTGAAAACTGTTGCAAGCGGTGCGCTAATTTGTTCTACAATTTCCAATAGTAGTTTGGGCGGAATCCCGTCCACTCCAGGTGATTTATTATCCTTCATAGCCCTTATTTTCTTAGCTACCATTTCCAAGGTTACAACTAACTGTCCTAAATAGTCTGAATCTGCCCCCTTGAACTTAGCCTCTGGTACTGGCAGTGAACTAATATCTTCCCTGGTAAACACTGAACTAAAATACTCATTCAGGTCTTCTGCCATTAAGAATCCCTCTGATATTGTATTTCCAGCACTATCGTCTAGAGGACCGACCTTATCCTGAACTTTCTGTTTGCTTCGAATATACGCATAAAAACTCTTACTGTCATGTTTTATATTACTAGCTAATTTTTTTTCATAGCTTCTCTTTGAATTTCTAATTTCAGCTGTAGCTTGATTAAGTGCTTCTTTATAAATGTTGTAGTCTTCATCATTTCCAGTACATCTATATGACTTCCACATCATTTGTTTATACTTAATTTTTCCAATGGCTTCTTTCGATAAGTGTTTCTTTTTAGACCGTTTCCCTTGTTTTTTGAAAGGTACAAATTTATCGACTATGCACTTAATTTCACTATTTAAGATATTCCAGCATTCGGTTGCTGTCTTATTCTTCAGTGTGTTATTCCAGTCTATCTTTGCTAAATATTTCCTCATGTCCTTATACCTTCCTTTGTGGAAATTTCTCCTATACTGCTTTTTACTATTCCTTTCTGATTTTACTTTGATGGTAAAATGTATCTGGTTGTGATCACTACTCCCCAGTGGCTCACATATCTTGACATTGTCAACTAATTCTTTCTGTGAGGACAAAACTAAGTCTAACACATTCTCTCCCCTGGTTGGTTCTAGCACATGTTGAGAAAGGAAACTATCTTGTACTAAAACTAAAAACTTGTGGTCCTCACTCCCCATACTCTGTAGAGATTTCCATTGTATATGCCCATGGTTAAAGTCCCCCATAATAATACAGTTCCGTTTGCTTACTTCCCTTATAGCGTTTTGTATTTTTTCATTCTCTTCTATGCTTATGTTTGGACTTCGATAAACTAACCCAACTGTTAAAGTTGAGTTTCCTGTAACTATGTTACACCAAACAGCTTCTTCGCAATTTGCTTCTCTTTCTAATTTTATTTCATAAGCCTGGATAGATTCTTTAATATATAAAATAACTCCACCTCCCTTTCTTCCTATTCTATCTTTCCTAAACATTACATATCCTGTTAGTCCCAATTCGGCATCTGATATATCAGTGGTGGCCCACGATTCGGTTATACCTATTATGTGAGGGTCAATATCTTCTACCATAATGTTTAGTTCACTTCTTTTGTTTACTATGCTCCTTGCATTTAAACAAATGCATTTATATCCTGATTCAGAACAGTTTTCCAGGCTGTTCTTTGCCGATTTATTTCTGCTGTCTTTATCTATGCCTCCAGTTTCAGGCTTCTCTGTGAATCCCCCCTGCGAATCTAGTTTAAATAGATGCAGCCTGTCCCACTGTCAACAGATTGCAGCAAGTTCTCTGAGAAAACTGCTGCCCCCTTTAGTGTAGTGATAGAGACACTACACTAATACATATTATTTTTTGGACTAATACTATAGTAATACTAGTAATAGCAGGGGCGTACCCAGGATTGACATGGTGGTGTTTTCAAACGAGTATTACTAGTGGCGCGGGAAAGAAATTAATATTGGAGGGCTACCGGAGCTTCGGCACCACTGAAAAATGTTTGCCGCCACTCTGCCGTATATCTTCACATCATCCGTCACCTTGTGGCTGTCTCGGTTGGCTCGACTGTGACATCGGAAGATGGGGGTGGGAGGGGGTAGGGTGCTGTTGAAAACGTTTCGCCGCTGTAACTTCAGCTTCTCCGCTGTTTCGGCTGTGAACTCATGACATCCGAACATGGGGGGGTTGACAGTGCTGTTCGAAACCAAGTTAATTAACCCTAACCCCGTTCCCGCACCTATGGGTTCTAATCACGTACATTGCCATAATTTTGATCATACAGCAGTGCAGAAATTTGAAGGGGTTTCCAGGCAACCAAAAATGGTATGCCCCATCAGTGTCTCTGGGTGAGTATGGGATAAACACCAGGAATTGAAGTTAGTCGGTGTGGTCGAAATTTATCTTCCTGTCAAAACAATTATGACAAGGTAACATGCCAAGGTAAGTAAGTGCATTTTGTGTCTTCTGCACTTGCCTTTCCCTCACCACCACCATGGAGGCATGCACATCATTTTACCCCAGAGAAACACTGATGTATCTAACAATGTCAAGCTGCATACAGACTGAAACAAAGGAAGGAACAAGGAGTCATGGTTTGGCTAGATAAACACTGGAGTACTGAAGAATGTCTGTACAACAATAAGGCCACCTTACCAGGACATTGTGAAGCATTCCAAAGGAAACCTGTAGATCTGACTACTGAGGTCACCGCCTATGGTCAGGAAGAACAAAAGTAAAGGCATCTAGGTCATACTTTGCATGCGTCATGTCTGTACCACAGCAAGGAACGTACGATGAATTTATGAGGACTGAAATATCCCATCCAAGATAGTCCATTTTTTCGATAGGCTCTCAGCTACAAAGACTGTGATTTGTTAAAATGTACTGGTACCACTGAGACTAAACGGGCTTTACGCGCTGTAGACTTACAATGTAAACACAACAATGAACATTGATCACAAACTACTAAGCTAATCAAATTTGATGTGGACACATGTCTGTAATGTTTTAATGTTGAATATATCACTGATCAGTATTAAATAACATTCAGTTAAATAACGTTAACCACTGGTAGTATAACTCAGTTATTGTAAGTATGGTGTAATGATCCAGATATAATAGTTATGTTGATGATAAAAGCAAATCAGTTATTTTGATAGGAAATTAATCTCTGTCACTGCACTAAGAGCTGCTAGACATAGTGACCTGCTCCCTGGATCAATATCTAGCAGTCAATGAATGGTGTCAACGTCTTACCGACTGACGATAATGAATTGACTGGATATATTTAGAAAATGCCTAGACGACATCCATTATATAGTTGTGGATCAATGAGAGTAATCGGCCTGATTTGTATAACTGACAGCGTGTTTATTTGTTATGGAGGACCCATCTTAGTTACGTAACAAGTATAGTTTTGTACTGGGCAAAACAGGTGTGTGTGTCTATGTGTGTGTGCAACGTTCTTTCAAACTTGACAGGCTGAAGTTAATATAATTTTGTAGCTTACATGTCGGTTAATTATCATCCAACAATCCCGCTTGGTCCAAAGCGGGTGGGGAGAGGGTAACATTTGATCCGTTCCTTCCTCTGGACAAGTCGTCCACAACTCTCATTAGAGAGGTCCATGTGCTTCCCTGGTGTTCTTTCCCACTATTGATCGCTCTTAATTTTCGACATCTCCCATGCACAGCACTTATGCAAATGATGCCTAGTGCACTGCTTGCTATATCTTGATTTCAAAAGCTGCCTATACTGGACATGTATTTACAGTTCTGCTTGTGTTTCAGACAATGAGCGAGGAGCCGTCATCGTTCAGCCTCAATGGCACCGACACAGGCTTCAGCTCACGGTCGCAAGACGTCTTCAGCAGTCTTGCGACCATTGAAGCAAAGCATGACGCATTCCAAAAAGCCAGCGGAAAGACTACACGCCGTGACGCTGAAGCGCTAATCAAAGACGATCCAGTTGTGGAGGATGCGCTGCGACATAGAAACCCGCATGCCTTCAAGAGACCACGTGGACGTCCTCCACCCCGAAGACGGTGGACACCCGAATATCGCCAGCACCCGGAACGCTGGACTAAGTATGACCTGTCGGATGTGCCAGTGGATCAGATGTCTGAGCGGTCCAACACGGCAGCTGCGATGGACTTCCTGAACACTCAACGTAAGAGACACGGGGAGAACAGAGGCGTAGATGACGCAGGTCACGATACGTTTCAGTTCAAAAAACCGACAGTGAAAGTCTCCTGTCAGTCGGCGAGTTTGGGGAAGAGAAGTGCAGCGACGACTGACATGGCCTTCGGCAACAGCAAACTGGTCATGCCTGAATACGTGATAGGACAGTCGGCATCGAAAAAACGGCAAATAAAACGAACGACTGGTCAAGTAAAGTGTGACACCGTAGGTCTTGGTCATCTGACGCACAGCGACGATGAGGATGACGAGAAAGGGAATGCGTCAAGGAAAAATGCTATGGATGAAGTGCAGGCACACTGTGACGCGTCAACATCGTCTTCATCCGATAGTGTCATGGAACAGTGTCAGAGCACAGTCGAACACAACGAGCGAACGACGCTAGATACTGGTGACCGCGGTGTCTTGTCACCTGAAGATGTACCGTCGACAGACAGTGTGACAACACAAGCTGGACAGATAGCTTTTAAGAAATCTTCTAAGTCGCGTGCTCACCAGAGACGTGCCAGAAGGGACGATGATGCGGAAGAGAATGACGATTGATGTCTGAAAGCTAGATGTTCGAGCATCGCTTGTATTTCTTCTCGTTATTTCGTTCGTCATAAAACATGCATTACCTGATTATTGAAAACAATTTTGTTTGTGTTTTGTTTCTTTCCTAATGCCGATGTCCGTTATGGACAGTACAAATTGGGCAGCACTGTAGGCATACTTAAACTAGTAATTTCTTTAAAATGTAATTGTTTTTATTCGGATGAGAATGTAATACTCATGTAAGACTTTCGACCGACTTCATATGCTGATATTAAACAATGTAATGCCGACCCATGTGCAGTAAGAATACGTGCAATATATATAGTGTGTGACTTAGCCAGACTGCCTATCGCTGCCCCTGTTTTGGTCATTCACCGCTTCATCGAGTTGCCGCCGGCGCCATCTATACGTGCCATTCTAACGGTCGGGTATGTGATTTGTTTTAGACACCGACACGGATTAGATAGCGGCTAATATTTCCGACTGTCCATAACCTTTGCTGAGGGACTGGACGTGCACAATATCTCCGTGTAATCTAGCATAGGAAATTACTTCATTCCACGTGTAGTAATAACTTCGTTCCACGCAGAAGGGTTATTGATCAATTATCCTTCGTGTGTAGAAGACATTCCACGTTCGCGGATCCTCCTGAGCATTAGGTTCGGCCGTGTTGCAGCTTGCAGCCATGAATGTTCTATATAATCCATCCGACATTTTTACCGTCATAATATTCACAGGCGTCGGAACCTGGGTGGTTAACGTCTCCCAATATTTTGTGAATTGTCATGTTTTTGTGAGCGTCATGCGTTGCAAACTGCACCATGTGATACAGTGGTAGATCCGTGACAATCTTTAACAGTGCCGCTTGCTGCTTTCTGTCACAGCAACGTGATGCACTGGCCATAATTAAAAAAACGCACCGCGAAAAATCTCCAAAAGTATCCCCCGCCCCAAGTGCCGATGTCAGGTCCGACAATACCGAAGTGGTGAGTGAGATTCCGGCTAACAGTGTGAACGTTACCGCGAAAAATCTCAGAACAGCACCTGTCCCCATCTTCGAAAGTCCGTTTGTGACATTCGAAACTATAGGTGACAATGTTATTTTATACGACACGTAGGCCCTACAGAATATTTTCCAGTTTGAGCCCACCGCATTAAGTTAATGCTTTAGTCATTTCCAGCTTCTAATGTATGTTTTGAACTATAGTTTATTATATTCACTGTGCATTACCAAAACATCTCAATTTACACGGACGGTGACGTCGTTGCAGAGCCCGATATTTCAAAATCCTGTAACCGTTTCCGTATATATATATATATAATATATAATTCTAGCATTATAAACTATAGAAGCTGTTCGCTGCTTTATTATTATACCGTTTATCACGTCACGATCAGTCTCATCAATCGTTTGACGTTGTGGTATGGTGTATCACTGTACCTGACACAACTCTGAGTTGGCTTTTGTAATATCTTCTCTCTACACAACACCACTGAGCTCAATTATTAACAGCCATAGTTTGAGTCACCACCTTTGTGCACATGATATACACATATTTACAGTTCTTCAGAAGATGCTATTTGTTCCTTAAATCAGTTCAGAAACAGCTTTAATGACAGTTGTTTCCATTGTATGACTGAGAGTAGATTAAATGCTGATAAAACGGAGTTTCTTATTATTGGCACACAACGGCAACATGAAAAATCAAGAGTTTTTCCAAAGTCTATCCTTAGTCAGTGTGTTACATCTGCATATTCAGTACGAGGAGTTATCTTTGCACGACAAGATCAATTTCGCTGCATTCGTTTATATCTGCTTCTTTCTGTAGCCAAAAAAACTATTGCAGATGTACTTGTTACTAACATACTTAGCTACTTGTACTTACCTTTTCATAATGTTGCCCTTAAGTATATCATGAAATCACAAAGAGTTCAAGCTTATTTACGCTTTGCTGTTCATTGGTTATACTAATTTGAGGTGTTTGCATCAAATGTGAAATATAACAATTATTTTAAAGAATAAAAATCCTGAAAATTTACCACAATCTGATACTGACCCGGGGGCCTACGTGTAACCAGTTCGGCATTTTCGTAGATATGTTCATTGTTAGTGTGTATCACGTTTACAACAAGTTATCTGTACTGGACATCCTTGTTCTTCATCGAACCTTGTATGGGGGTGAGGTCTAACTACTGTATTGTTGCACTGTTGTTGCAGCCCGATAATCCCCCATTAGCAGCCTCCTCTCGCCAACTTTCATCTCTTCTCTTCACGCAAATCCTTCTTTCTAAAAACAAACTGTACGGTACGCTTCTGACACTTTTGCCTGCATCCAACGAAACGGTCAAGAAATCAACCTCTAAGATGCTTTACAGTGTATATTTAATTGAAGACAATCAGCACATTTTACAACATTCCATTAAAACTGAACAATATGGTAAGGTAAGTGAGTAGAATGATTCGTACCCCTCGAAGATGATGCATTCCCGAAACAGTATGTACCACATGCTTCCCATAGAAATCGAGTTGGTGTTCGAATGAACAGGTCTGCCCGGGGGTGATGAATAAAGCCATTTGAAGGATCCTAGTAACAGGACACCACCCTATACAGAAACTTACGTGTACCAAGACAATTATTATGCGACTCGACTCTAATCACAATGAATCTTACCTAAAACGACTCGTATCTATAAACAAAGGAGCACATATTTGAAAGAGATCCCACATCGACTGAAGGTTCTTCTGTTGTTTTCATTAACAAACGTATCTTTCTTCCTACTTGTAATCTACATTGCAGGCCCGTAGCCAGCTTTTCACAATGGGGGGGTTCACATTTTACCAATTCAGACTCCAGGGGCGCCACAAGTTCATGTGGGGTTATATTTTGTCACAATGCAGAGGGCCTCCATGTTCACGTGGGGGCTCATATTGCAGAAGGTTACATTTCTAATTGGAAGAACAATGAAGTGGATGTGAGATTGGTGGACCATGTTGTTTCGTCTTATATTCTTTCATCTTATATACAAACACCACATTAGCATCCCCAGTAGGCCCATAATGAGGTCGTTTTGGGGGTGCATTTTCAAACAAAGTGGGATTCATGTGTGGTCTGTGGAGATAGGTCCCATGTTGTTGCCTGATTAAGCCTAATTTACATCCAGTTGTATTCATAAAAGCCACACGCAGTGATATTTTGTTGTTTATGTAACTGGATTATTTACTCGAAACCCTTCGCCGTGTGTGCAATTGTTTTGAATATGAGCATATTAATATAATAAACGAGGCACCAAGGAGTGTGCGTGTGTCCAAGTTATTTTTCAGAATAAACAGTTAAAGTGTGACATTTATAATATGGTTTTCATTCAATTAATACACTATATTGATCTGATCTGATATGCAAAAGTTCCATAATTTATCATAAACATAATTAAGTTAGTATATTAACAAACCTTTATAAAACATGCCCGGTAACTAGAAGATTAGAAAAATTATTGTCCTCTTGTGGAATTTGAATTAAATTATTCTAAGTGTCAAACAGTCAAGTACAATATCTTGTACACCACACTGACTCCAGGAAACACAAACTGCATTTTACAACTGTATGGAACACAAAATGGACATAATAATTGATAATAAAGACCCTTCACACATTATTGCCTCCTCAACAGCGATAAGGCTCCCGTTTCTGAGATCTACAAACATGCAACTAGCAACCACAGTATTTCGGCAACCATACATCCACACTGTTACACGTTTTCTCATCAGCACGCGCATCTTAAAAGCCAGATGAGTTTGTCTACCGGGTTTGCAGCTTGTAAGAAATACTCTCGCATCTTAAGTTTTTGATTGTTTAGAATAGCCTCTTTGACAGTCGGTAGTTAACTTAATTAATTAAATTAGCATACTAAAAATAAAAAGCCACACCTTTTGTTCATTTTTAACAGAGTTCTGATGAGAAATAATGAATTATTTTATATGGCTTAATTTATGTGCTCATAATTGTTAAATCATCGTCACCCCGTTCATTCACCAGTATTTTGTATGCATCTGTCACCTCTGAATGATTACAATTAGGACTCATAATTTTATGTTTGGTGTAAAACTGGCTTCTTGTGTATTTGTTACCCCATGCGTTTTCATAACAGGAGACCCTGGGATAGTGTGAAGTCCTTCTGCATGGCTAATTGGATGGAATGATCCTTTGATACACATTCCTCTAGTGACAGCCCTTTTCACACATGGCATTGGGGACAGACCCCTGAGCCAGGCTCCCATATATTCAGTGATGACCACTTAATAGATAACGGTTCTCCCTTTATTATCTGCACAAATCAAGCTTTCTTGGCATTCCTATAATGCTTGAACATTATCTAGCGGCTTTTAGGAGGGGGTTAACGCTTTTGAGAAACATGGAATACAATTAGTGGTTCACATTTTAAACACGCAATTTTGAGGGGGGTTCACATTTTGGAGAAAGGGGGTTCACAAAAAGGGGGGTTCACGTGAACCCCGTGAACCTCCCCTGGCTACGGGCCTGCATTGCAGGACAGTACCGCTTTACTCAACAAATCGATTTATTTATGGATACGGATCGTCTTGGGTAGGATTTTGTTGTTGTACAAATCGTGTTCATGCATTAATTGTTCTCGGTGCCAATTACGCATGGTACGAATCGTTACAAGCCACAATGATTGTACAATTCCTCAATGCCACCACCGCGGTCCGAATGTAAGGCAATCACATCGACTGGAACACGGGTTCGAAAACTGAGGTCTTTGACCGACTTGTTATACTCCTATTCAATATTGTTAGTTGCTAGGCAACAGTTCCTGGACCGTTCTCCCTGGTGGTACACTGCGAGTCGACAGATTGGCGCCGACTGCCAGATTGAGAGGGGATGGGGCTGCGCGACGGGCTGGGGATGACGTGATCGTAGATGGGCGGGCGTATGACGGGTATGCAGTCTTCCACGAGGCGCTCACTGCGTCGTTTTTGGTACTCTTCCAAGAGCTGGGCGACGACTGTGTGGCCTTGTTGCAGCGCCACGTCCCTCGAGGTGGCTCCGTTCTGCAAGAGCATCACCAGACGTCAGCGGCACGAGAACAAGTGTTGACTTATATATATACGTAACACAGATGAAATGCCCAACATATACTGGATATATATTACGCTCGCATGTTATGGTGACATATAATTATTTGTTTTTTAAATAATAAGTATTTTCTTAATTATGTATCTACAGTCAATAACAACAGCGTGGCTATTGATTTACCTATTACCTACTATCATATGACATATTCATTTCTTTATTTTCCACCCACAATAATAATAATTATTATAATGTGTTTATTTGAATCAAGTGAGAAAATTAATAAAAACAAATACACAAATAAAACACTATATTTAAAACGTATACAAAACTACCAATCTATTATATAACGTAACACACACACACACACACACACACACACACACACACACACACACACACACACACACACACACACACACACACACACACACACACACACACACACACACACACACACACACACACACACACACACACACACACACACACACACACACACACACACACACACACACACACACACACACACACACACACGTATATATATATATATATGTTCTATTATTAGCACATAAACCGATTAGCAATTTAGATAGTTCTGACAATAACACAACCAGAACCAATTAAATGATAGGTGATATACGGAGACGCGGTGATATCGGAAGCGCTGTGAGACTGACCGCTGTTTGGTGAGTGTGGTCGGCGCCGTGAGCCAGGAGGAGAACGACGATTTCCTGATGGCCAATCTGAGCCGCCATGTAGAGTGGACTGAAGACGTCCTGCAACACACAACTGTCGCGCGTGTTACACAGTCGACACGCTCGACAGCACGCCACACATCGGTAGGTCACTCTGACGACGCCGCCATTTTGTACAGAGTTCACACGAGGCGACGCGTCGTTGTGATGACGTGATATGTTTAGTAAAGTTAAAAAACCACAACACAAGTAAACCAGTTGTTGAATTATCAGAAATTCACGAAATTGCGGTAACGTTTCACTAAATTTGGACATTGCCTACATTGGTCATTGGCACTGTAGAACAGCCTTGCCATCAAAAGCATTCTCTGTTTGGAAGGGAGAAATTAGAACTTACTGATTAGAATCTATCTCCCGGCTCGCCTCTCGGTACTGTCCTTACCTTAGACGTGTTTAGAAACAAGTTTCACAATGCTGAACTATATTTAACTTTGAAAACAGTAGCTGCCAAAACACACACACACGCACGCAAGTATACATTGAATAGGGAAGACGCTTGCATGAAAACATATTATTAGATTTTTTCTATAAGCTTCACATTAATCACTAGAATGCCGAAATGAAAATTAAACAAAATGTTCCACATACATCGTTGTATTTCGAGAGCATATTGACGTCAGCGTCTTCTTTCAACAATAGCTTCACAACTTCGGTTTTTCCTGCCAATGTTGCTATGTGTAAAGGCGTGCTCCCTTTCTGTAAATATAAACGAGCATTTTTAACAGCTGACCGCTAATATATAACAGTTTTACCGTACAGCCTCATAATAAGATAGACGTATTTGCTTAAAGCAAATCAACAACATTTCTTTATCAGTTCAAGTACTTTTCTCCGTTGTTTTCTAATTTAAGGGCCATGGCTAATTTACGTTAAACAATAAACCACACCTTCATAGCGAAATCGAAAATAATCTAATTCCTCTGTGAGTATTCTACATTGTGGTCAATGCTGCAAAAAGTATAGGACACATGGTTCGCGACTAATGTTGTACATTAGGGTACATCTGAATCCACAAAACCATGTCCTTACACCAATCGCATCTAATGGGGCTGTTATAATAAACCGGTTGCCTGGCAGAGCGCGGAGTATCGCCGGATCCGCCTACCCACGTGGGGTTAGAATACGCAGGAACGACAAACGACAACTGCTAGTTAACATATGTATTCACCAGCGCACTGTAATAATAACCCGGCTCCAAATAGACGGAAAAGTCAGCACGTTAAAAAGGTAGCCGGAAACAGGAATACACACCATCTCCCTTTGTTTTACTCCAGAGTCATTGTTCGCACATTCTCTCTCAAACTGTTTAACGATTAATTTGTGTGACATTTGCCTGAGTGCATTTGCACTCTCCTAGCTAGTGGGGTTTATTATGCCCATTGATCTGGCAGGTGCTAACACAACAGAACACACAGTCTATTTCTTCTCATAGCTTTCATCCATGCTGGTTCCATCCTGGCACGCACTGGGCACGCGGAGGGCACAGCAAACGTGTTATGCATCACCGGCGCGTCTGGCTTCGATTCTTCCGTCAGCACATATTCCTCATCTCCGACATCCGAGTCGACGACACCGGGCACAACTGCACGTTCCTCGTCCATCCCCGGGCTGCTATTCAGCATATTAATAATATTATATGCAATGTTTCTAACCTTTCACTGCTTGTCTTCTCTCTGAATAGTCACAGCATTGCCCTCGCGGTCGATGGCTTCTCCTTGGTTGGCTGAGCAAGCGTTTACTCTCAGGCCTACCTTGAGCACTACGAGCTCCTCGGCGGTTTCCCTTCCCAAAAGAGCGGCATGGTCGCATCTGACCACCAACAGTAGTGCGGGATCGACGTCTCCAGCTCATTGAACTGACATGCGCACTTCACAGCTGCCCATCACCTCCAAAGGGCCCTGAGAGGCGTATGCATAAACTTGACTACTACAGCTGTTCAACTTCAAGTCTGTTACCTTGCGGAGTACGGCTTCGGGATTATGTTGCAGCTAGAACCAGCGTCTACAATCATGTTCACACACTTCCCCTCGATGTTGATTGGCGTTGCAGGCGCACTGGGACTCGTAGAGAACAAGTAGAACGTACCACGTTCCTCTACTTTATTGTCTCTTTCCTCAATGGCTCTAACGTTTTGTTTCCCACGTCCACGTCCTCTACCTGCTTCCACGACCACGCTGGGGCCTACCAGCATTAGTGGCGCCGCCCTGTTGACGCTTTATGTGACAACAAACTGGGAATTTTCCGATTTTCCCACTGTAATGAGCGCTACCTAAGACAGTACGCCATCTAGCGAGTTCTAGTTCTAGTTGTTTCCAGCACTCGGCAACGTTCTATTAACTGACTAGTCTGTATATATTGTGGTTACAATGTTATGATCTTATGAGGTCTCATTCAACTAGTCAGCCTTTTTCAGAACATTATCGCCAAGCCGACCTTTCTATGCTGGCACTGAGGGTGGTCACTGCCAGGGTGCTTGTCGTCCTCAGTGGTTCTTTTACGTCCCAAATTGAGACGGGACCGACATTAACGTGATCTCCGAGTCACGAGGGATACACAGTCCCCAATGTTGAGAGCCAGGTTTTTACACCAAATATAGCATACCTGCCCGGTCCGGGTTTCGAACTCGGGGTGCCGGCATGTCAAGCGGATGTGCTAACCACTACACTATCGCGCGCCCCCGAGTAACTCGCACATACGATATGAACAAAAACAGGACATGTGAATGACTCCATCTTGTCTGTCAGATGGGCTCGAATTGAATACATGATTTTGTGGTTCTACTAAGTTGTCTTGTCGTCTTTATATGTCAGAATCACCACATAGTGGCAGCGGGTTAGTAAACCTTGCCAGTCGACAGTCAGTCGACAGTCCGTCGTCAACGGTCAGTCAGTGAATTCGAACGATCAGCGAATGTGTACGGTCAGTCAGTAAATTTGAACGGAAAATAAAATGCCGAAATTTAACCCGCCAGAGTCGATGTCATTCGACGCCCCGTCCAAATGGCCGGAAAGGAAAGAGCGGTTTATGCGGTTCAGGATCGCAACGTCACTGCATAAAGACGACCCAGAGGTGCAATTTACGTAGCTAATATACGCCATGGGCAGACAAGCCGAGAACATTTTCAAATCGTTCATGTTTGCGGAGCCGTCAGAGGGCGCCACAGAACCTCGAAATGACTTTGTCACAGTGATGCAAAAGTTCGACGAATATTTCGTGCCAAAGAGAAACACAATACATGAGCGTGCAATTTTCTACCAACGTTCTCAGCAACAGGGTGAGTCAATTGAAGCGTTTGTGCGTTGTTTGCATGACCTCGCGGCTCACTGTCGGTTCGATCAAAAAGAAGAAGAGAACGTGCGCGATCGACTCATAAGCGGCATGCTCGACAAAGAAATGTCGCAGAAACTTCAGTTGGAGCAAGACGATCTGACGTTGGAGAAAGCAGTCGACAGCGCGAGACACAGTGAGTTAGTCAAAAGTCAGAACACTGTGCCGATGTCAAACGTGAACTTTGTTTAAAAAAAGAGCGTAAACAGCAAGCTAGTCGTCATCAGCGCCATAGTCAGAGAGGCGTGAGAGAGGAAGTCGTCGCGAAAACGCCATGTGGCCAATGTGGCTATGTGCATCGCTCGCCGGGCCCCGACGCATGTCCTGCTAAGGGGAAGACGTGCAATCGGTGTCGCAAGACAGGTCACTTCGAGAAGATGTGTCGCGCCAAGTCGTCATCCATTCGCGAGGTGAAAGTGCAGCCGGACGAGGAGTACTTCTGCGGGTCGGTCAGTTGCGATAACAGCAGTTCAGCGTGGAAGGTTAACCTCGACGTTAAAGGTCGTCCTGTGACCTTTAAAATCGATACGGGTGCCGACGTTACGGTAATGTCGCACGCGAGCTACGTCATGCTGAGGCCGCGACCGCCTCTCAAGGCGATCAGTGCAAACCTCAACAGTCCATGTGGTCCATTGGACTGTCGCGGGCAGTTCATCGCCAGCACAGAGGTCAAAGGCACCACCTATCACGTTCGTGTCATCGTTGTCGCAAATGACGTGGAGAACCTGCTGAGTCGTGGGGTTGCTTCGCGAATGAGTCTCGTCAGAAAACTAGACGCTATTACAGACGGCGTCGGTTGTCTGAAAACAGCTTCGGTGAGGATCATCCCGAAGACGCGCAGCCATCAGCCCTCACAGTCGCCCGCAGAGTGCCTATCCCAATTCTCCCCAAGGTCAAGGAGGAATTGGACCGTCTGGTATCTGCAGGGGTTATTGAGGCTATCACAAAGCCAACGCCGTGGTGTGCTCCCATGGTGCCTGTCGTAAAAAATCCGGGGAAGGTCCGACTGTGCGTCGATTTGAAAAAGCTCAACCAGCATGTGCGTAGGGAGAGGTACATCCTACCCACCCTGGAGAACGTGACGTCGCGTTTGTCGGGCGCTACGGTGTTCTCGTCATTGGACGCCGAGAACGGTTTCTACCAAATCCCTCTTGAGTAGTCAAGCCAAGAGCTGACGACGTTCATGACGCCCTTCGGTCGTTACTGCTACAAGCGACTGCCCTTCGGGATTACCTCTGCCCCGGAGATCTTCATGAGGAAGATGGTCGAAATCCTCGCGGGGCTCGAGGGCACAATAGCATACATGGACGACATTCTAGTGTACGGGAAAGACGAGGCCGAGCACGAGACGCGCCTCGCGGAAGTGCTTAAAGTGCTTCGGGCAGCAGGCCTAAAGCTAAACGAGGATAAGTGTCACTATGGTCAAGAGGAAATTACGTTCCTTGGTCATAAGTTTACGCCAGACGGCGTCGTAGCAGACCACGAAAAGGTCGAGGCCATAACGAAATTGCCTCGTCCGACGTCTGTGCCACTTCTGAGGCAGATTCTCGGTATGGTCCATTACTTGGGTGCGTACTTACCGGACTTGCATGTCGCCACTCGTCCGTTGAATGATCTGCTCAAAGGAGATGCGGTCTGGGCATGGGGTCCCGACCAGGAGAATGCGTTCAATAAGCTGAAGCAGCTGGTGTCGTCAACGCCAGTGCTCGCCTATTACGACGTAACGAAGCCGACCGTAGTGAGCGCAGACGCCAGTTCGTAGGTCTCGGGGGAGTGATCATGCAGGAAGGAAAGCCGGTCGCATTCTGCTCCAGATCCCTCACTCCGGCTGAGCAGAGATACGCCCAGATCGATAAGGAGTGTTTGGCGTGGGTGTGGGCGTGCGAGAAATTTGATCGGTTCTTGTGCGGTCTGGGTCAATTCAAATTACTCACAGACCACAAACCGCTTGTACCCCTCATCAACAATAAAGATCTTGACAATACGCCACTCAGATGTCAACGACTTCTCATGCGACTGATGCGATATAACGCTAAGGCGGAGTATTCGCCTGGGAAGAGCCTTGTCATATCAGACGCACTCTCGCGGAGTCCGCTCGCTCCGCAGATGCATCGTTCTTCAACGGAGGACGACGTGAAGGCTCACGTTGACCTCGTTGTGTCGAACCTTCCGGTGTCACCCGGGAGGAGAAGCGAGCTGCAGTCGTCTACGAGTGATGACTCAACGCTTCAAGCCGCCATTCACTACACCATAGCAGGGTGGCCCCGCTATGAACAGGACGTTCCTGACAACCTGAAACGTCTCTTCAATGTCAGAAACCTCTTGTCAACGTCAAATGCCCTACTGATGTATGAAGGCAGAATCGTCGTACCTGCCAGCATGCGAGCTGACATGCTAGATAGGATCCATAGAGGTCATCAGGGCGTTACGAAATGTCTTGAGCGAGTCAGGGTGTCGGTTTGGTGGCCGGAGATCACGCGAGACGTCAAACGCGTAGTGGGGGCCTGTAAGCATTGCCAGACGTACAGGCCTAGTCAGCAGAAAGAGCCGTTGATGACGACACCACTTCCCTCGCGACCTTTCGGGAAGGTGGCGATCGACCTGTGTTACTACACAAGGTGGATTGAGGTACTTCACGTGCGGAGTACCACAACAGCGGCCTGCTTAGCGAAGATGAAGGACGTCTTTGCGCGGTTCGGACTTCTGGACGAAATTGTGTCAGACAACGGCCCGCAATTTGTGTCTTCCGAGTTTAAGTCGTTCACGGAAGAACACGCCATCACTCACACGACGTCGAGTCCGTTTCTCCCGAATAGCAACGGGGAGGCGGAACGGGCTGTAAGGTCGGCCAAGGGCATCCTTCGGCAACGTGAGCCGTGGATGGCTTTGTTAATCTACCGTGACACGGTCATGGCCGCCACTCGTCATAGCCCTAACCAACTCCTGATTGGCAGACATGTCAAAACGAACCTGCCAACGCCACCGTCAGCCCTTCAGTCGTGTCGATCCAGTGACGAGGAAGTTCGCGAACACGACGAGCTTGCGAAACGCTCGTACGCGCACCACTACAATCGATGTGCGCTCGTTACCGTCCATGTCGCCAGGTGACGAGGTGAGGGTGAAAACTCCTCAACAGGCCGACTGGGCGGAGAAAGGCGTGGTGACGATTTCCGCCGACACGCCTCGGTCGTTCATGGTTGAGACGTCATCAGATGCTGTGTACCGTCGCAACCGAGGCCACCTGCAGGCCACGGGTGAGGGTGATCCGCCAAACCAGACGATCCCACCTGTGCCCGTCGACGTGCCACTTGAGCCGAGTGTTGTGTCCAACCCGCCTGAGCTGCCGTCGAGTTCCACTCCGGCACCTCAGAGCCCAGGCTTGCGCAGATCCGCGAGACGCGGGCGTGGCCAAAAGCCTGATCGCTTGATCGAAATGTGTTAGTTGGTGAGGTCATAATAATACCACCAGCGGTTGGCAATGTTGTGCCTGAGACAGGCCGTTTACTTTAATCTGTTGTAATTGCTTAATTGCAAGGGGAGATGTAATGAGCGCTACCTAAGACAGTACGCCATCTAGCGAGTAACTCGCACATACGATATGAACAAAAACAGGACATGTGAATGACTCCATCTTGTCTGTCAGATGGGCTCGAATTGAATACATGATTTTGTGGTTCTACTAAGTTGTCTTGTCGTCTTTATATGTCAGAATCACTACACCCACACTTCTCACATGTGAGATATTTCGACCATCTACAGTGACAGTTTTTCCTCATGTGTCCAGTACCGTCACATATACAGCATTTCCTTGGAATTTTCTGTTGGGAGTGGTAGTGGTGAAACTACCATACTGTGGTGTAGTGGGCGCCAAAAGCAAAGCCTCCGGCTCGTCAAAAACATTCACGACTTCCTGAAGTTTGGCAAGGGTTAAATTTCCCTGTTGATAGAGTTTCCTCTTCAACACTATGTCACGTATAAAGTACAGGACCGGATCCCTGATCTGGCTGTCTTCTTCATCTCCATATTCACAATATTCGACCTTTTTCTTCAGCCTAACAATGAAATTGTTTATAGTCTCACCTCCTCCCGGTGAAGTAGCCAGGAAGTCTGGTCGCTCTTTAGGCACATTTTTCTTCATCTCGAATTATTTCTCCAGTGCTTGTAAACATTTGTCACAGTCATTAGCGTTCCCGGTATCAGGCATGGTCTGAAACAGCTTCTCTGCAGCTGCTGTCCCCCATATGGAGAAGTAGCGCCCTCTTCTGGATATTATCTGTCTCATCAGATGCGATGACATAGATTCCGAAGAAAGACGTCCAGTTTTTCCATTTATTCGCCAATCCATAAATATCAGTTGTGTTAAATTCGAACACGGGCACACCCGCCAGTCCACTTAAGGGGGCACTGTACAGTCGGCCGACAAAATACTTCTGCCGTGGAATAGCGCAATCTATACAGGGCCCCTTTAATACTGCTGCCGTGCTGAATCAGAACTGAGTAACAAGATACCGTGGACATGGCCATGCCTGGATGCGGCGATGGCGCTTCAAATTCACCAACGCCAACGGCACTGATTCCCCTCGCCGTGTGTAGCTATTTAAGGCTGATTGAAACGTAAGTTCAAAATGTCATCGACGCGTAAGTGTGCGTAATACCTCTTAGCACATGTTCATACCGGTTTTGGCCATCCTCGTCGCCAAAATGTGGTGTTGCATGGGGTTAGAATATTCAGGAACGACAAACGACAACTTCTAGTTAACACATGTATTCGCCAATACACTACAATAATAACCCGGGTCCAAATAGGCGGAAAAGTCAGCTCGTTAAACGGGTAGCCAGAAACGGGAGTACATTACAGAAGGTCACGCCTCAGGCGTATGTTTAAATACATTTCGATTAAGCTCTCTGTTGCCTTGATAGACTAAACATAATGTGGTCTTGCATCTTGTTGAATCGTTGGTGAAGGTTATCATAATAAAAACGTGATAAATAAAAATCATTGTACGGAAACAGCAATGCCCTGCACGAATAAGACACAAGTACAAGCGGATAAGGCTGGATATTTTCACGAAGAAGACGGTTGCGACCAAATCTAGAAAACGGAATGATTTCAAAGAAATCCTACTTATTAATGCACGTCCCCACAGTAACGTTTTCGGTCAAAGCAGAATGTTTTCAATTCGCAATTGTAGGAATTGTTGATACATGTTATTGCCGATTTGACCAATGTTACAATACATTGATAGAAAAACCGTCACGCTCATAACTTTAGCCTACAAACAGTATGCAGAACCGCAGTAAAAAATATCGCTTATAAACCACGCAAATGAATGTGTGAACCCATATTACACGCACGCTTGGCATTAAAACTTAATCACCATCATTCACCGTTCACCTATGCCTTATCAATCGACTGCAGGATGTAGCTCTCCGCTAGACCTTTCACCTCTCTCTGTTTTAACGTCTTATGTCCAAAATGCTTCTGCATAATTTACTATAATATATCATTTATTATACCGTCAGCTCGTCGGCCTGTCTCTTGCTCTTTTACCTTTTCTTGATGGTTGTCATTCAGTTGTTTGATACTCCACCCGCTATCATCCAGTCTCTCTATGTGACCCGCTCATCTCCATTTTGTTTCCACGATACATTTGATAAGATCTCTTACGTTTTTCTCCTGCTGATTGTGTCGTGGGAGTTTTCTTTTAGTACTCTGTTCAACAATTTCTGCCTTGTCATTTGTAATACTTGGCATCCATTTGTCACAGTTGGAAAGGCAAATTGAGCGAACACTTTTCTTTTGAGGCCTACTGGTAGATTGTCTTCTTGGAATATTTCCTGGTATCTGCAAAAATAATTTATTCTATGTTTATTGTAGTCGTGATTTCTTCCGTTGATGCGTTTTGCGTCCTTATTTCTTGTCTAAGGTATTTATAATATTAAACATTATCTAGTATTATGTACTCTGTTTGAGCTTCACCTTCTTTTCAATGTTTGTCATATATCTATATTGTTTCTGTGTGGATTTTGCGAACAACTCTTTTGGTTTGCAGAGTTTAGGTCCATTAGAGTGGAATCCATTTCTAGAATTGTTCGTGAGCAGTGCAAAGTCATCTGCAAAGTTGCAAACAGGCGATTTTATATAACAATCTCCATTGGTGTTTAGGCTATTCCTGGTTCTATAAGCAGGGTGGTAGTGAGTGGAACGTTGTGATGGTTTTATGTACCCTCTGTCTATATAAATGTACTTCTGGTGACACATCATATGAATGCGAATTGTAGCCATTGCGTCTATGTGAATGCAGTCAAGCATTTTGATGTGCATTTCATTGATTCCGATGTTGCGTGGAGTTCTAAAGATAGCTCGATGTTTTCTCATAATATCTTATGCATATATTTATATTGTATTCATTAGACTTCTCTATCATTTGCGTGACTGTTGAGAAAACCATTTTCTATACCTGATTGATCTCTTTATTGATTCGTATCTAGTGTTGGCACCATTCTTGTAAATCACAATCTCGTGAATAGTTTGTGTAGATGTGATAATTTAGTTGTGAACGTAATTTTCGTTTCCTTTTTATGATGATAAATCCTCTTTCCACTAGTCAATGGCGATTTGCTGTGTTCAACGGATTTGGTTGAAAAGTGTTGATATTCTATTTTTTTATATCTCCTCTAGATAAAAACACATCACTGATACATAACCAATACCTGGGGTTTTCTATTCTTCTATTCGTCATCAATGTTTTTATGAATTGCTCAATGATTAATAAATTTATGGTGTACGTGTATTTGTATGCCTTTATTAAACAAATTTGCACTTATTTCAACGATCTCTGTTCTGTGCGAAGAGATGGGAAGACAGCATCCTGGAGTGGACTGGTTTGACCTTCGGCACTTCCCAGAGGGAGGCGTAGAAATGAAAGAGATGGCGGGGCTGTCAGAAAGTCATAAGTGGTGCCCCCAACGACCGCGTGGTTACGGGGTAGTTGAGTGAGTGAGTCCCGTCAGTAGTTCAATTTCCAGAGTATTCGTCTTCGAAGGCTGTTCCTTTTTTACTGTATTTTTATATTACATAGTTCCTTGAAAACATGTACTTTCTCAAATCTTCGCCTTGTAGACCATATAATGTATTCGTCACAGTAACTACCGCTCGCCTTCTTCTTCCCTTGATCCTCTCCACGGTCGGGATGGCATCATTTCATCGGTTCTGCCGTCTGGACGAGTCGTCTCTATCTACCACAATATTCTGCAGTGCTCAACCACTCACGACTGTTCACCTCTGCTCTTTTGAGATCGAGATACATTACCGCTTGCCTGAGCTTCTAAAAAGTAATAATTATATACATGTCTCCTAATCGAATAATGTGCTCAGTTGCGTTGTTCGCCGAGGCTACATATGACCTTTTACAAGAATTTCGTGGTATGTCTGCCAATAATTGTTACGTTATAATTCCCTGGATGTTGGCAACTGTGTTATTAGCATGATACTGGAATGTATGAGATCACTTACTTTTGTGGTTGTATTCACGTCTGCGCCGTTTTCCAATAACACCCTGGAAGCTTCTACTTTACCTGCCTTCGCTGCATAGTGAATAGCTTGTAGTCCACCCTAAAATGAAGGATATATACCAACATATTGGCGACTAACTGGCTGAAAGACTGAGTGAAACAACCACATGGAACACTACCAATCAGATCAAAACTTTAACAGGTCCCTTCAAACAAAATAAAACAACAATTGTGTTGAGATTCTGCTTTTATAAGTCGTACTAATAATAATTTACTGACATCAGCCACCACTGGAAAAGGCTGACTAGTTGAAAGAGACCTCTTAAGATCATAACATTGTAACCACAATATATACAGACTAGTCAGTTAATAGAACGTTGCCGAGTGCTGGAAGCAACTAGAAAAAACTGGCTTGCGCAGATAACTGTACTGTGTGTTGGTGTGTGTGTGTGTGTGCGTGTGTGCGTGTGTGCGTGTGTGCGTGTGTGCGTGTGTGCGTGTGTGCGTGTGTGCGTGTGTGCGTGTGTGCGTGTGTGCGTGCGGTTGTTGTTGTTGTTGTTGTGGTGGTGTGTGTGTTTGTTTGTGCGTGTAGTGTTAGTGGTGGCGGTGGTGTGTGTGTGTGTATTTTTTGTTTGGTTTTGTGTGTGTGCGTGCGGGCGCTTATGTGTGAGTCTGTTTGTGTATGTGTACGCTTACGTGTGTTTGTGTGTGCGTACGTGCGCATGTGTTATGCGTGCGTGCGTGCGTGCGTGCTCACCTGAGGCGTGGCCGCATTCACCGGGATGCCGTCATCCAGCAGTCGTTGCAGCTTGGTGACGTTGCCCTCACTGGCCGCCCTCAGTATGGACGTCATCTGCACCAAACAAACATACGCATCAGGCATAGCTGACATGCTCGGCGTGCTTATCTCCGTACACACAGGGTGGATTTATTTGATTCTGGTAGGAATGCATATGTCCACCCCATCACGCTGTAATACAAATTTGCTTCAATTAGAATCATCATGATCAAGTACATTTTGTCTTTATTACATCTCACAAGTATAAAATCGTATGGTAGACGTATGTCAGTCTACTTTTGATGTTGTTTTGAGTTAGGTATTTTTTGTTGCTTGGTAGATGGAGACTTTCAAGCAGAATATTAACGCTGCAGACCGTTTAGCTAACGCATACTGCTATAGAGATTGACAAATACATAATTTCAAGTCAAAATCATGAATTTCAATAAAAAGAGGCATGTACTTTACAGGTTATCTGGTTAGTTCATACATAATTTAGGAATGTTCTTATAATTATGTTGATGAACTTGATAAGTCAAAATGTTTGTAAACATAGCGAAGTGAGGAAGATATTGTAGCAGCTAGTGGTGTCCGATAACAACGAGGAACTAAGGTATAATTGCAATAACGGAATAGGCTCCTTTAGAAAAACATGGCCTCCGCAAGAATCTGGAGACGACTGAAGTAAGACGGATAGGAGAAAAGGAAGTGGTTCTGCATGTAGTTGTCAACGGAAAAATCATTACGCAAGTGAACGGCTTGTTTTGCTTGTGTGGAACGGTGTGTAAGATTGGAGGAAGTAAAGAGATACCGAAGAGGATGCGAGCAAGATCGGCAGCATTTGGGAAGGTGGAAGTGTTTGTGTGGGACAAAACGGACCAAACAAGTAATGGGAAAATGTTGGAGGGTTGCGTCCTACCAGCCTGTGTATATGGATTGGAACGCTGGCACGTCAGAGAGACACATTACGGGTAGCTATAAATAACTGGGCCAGAAGAATATAAAACCTGACCAAAGAAGATAGAAGGGAGGTGAAGGGATTGAGAAATGAGATTGCCACGAATTAAAACCTGGGCATGAAAGAAGTCCGAAGCAGATTGAATGAAAAGCAGGAAGTCTTGCAAAGAGAGAATTAGGAAGATGGTAGTAGTAGAACAGGGAAGATCGAAACGATGATGAAAAGGCAGTGTAAAGCGATATATTGTGAGGGCAAACACATAACAGCCGATAATGAAAGATCACCCCAGAATAACGAGGGAGAAAGAGATTTGTAGAAAACACGACACAGGAGGCTACCAAGTGACATGGACCCTACCTGCAAGGGG
This sequence comes from Escarpia spicata, assembly GCA_963995525.1. NCBI lineage: Eukaryota > Metazoa > Annelida > Polychaeta > Sabellida > Siboglinidae > Escarpia > Escarpia spicata. Next base: position 29,876,357 of record OZ023212.1, read on the forward strand.
TAGAGGAAGAAGGTATCAGGCATAAAAAGAACAGTTTCTACACGGACTGAATAGGTAATGTAAAATCCAGCAGGCGCTTTCCATAATGGAACCCTGTACTACGGTACAGAGTCCATACACGTTACCTGTACTAGTACCCATGCGCGTTCGCTTGCTGAATCTCACTAATGTCTTTACGTCATCTCTGTGTGACTCAAAAGGTATCATGGCCATTTTTCTCAGACTGCCAGGAAAGGGACATGCGATCTAGCGATAATCTTTGAGTACCAACGGCACGTTTAATACAACAGCCAACACATGAGATTATACATGCAATTACAAACGGACACAGTCGTTGTCTATGGTAACGCATACATTGATGATTGGTCAATATATGTCATTTAACGCGTGGAAGAAATGGGCCCATACATTAGACATTCCGGGTAGACTACCCTACTCCACGTAGAAATATATGTAAACACCCGATATCAATATTGTCAAAACTACCTTCATCATAACCCTAACTCCAACCTTCAAACTAACCCTATCCCAAACGTAACCCTAAGTATAACCTTTTCTGAGCATGAGACCAACCACAAAATGGCACCTGTACGTGGAGGAGTATCACGAAGCGCCCTCCTAGAATCCGGTACTACTGCTTCCGCCGCTGTTGATATATACCAGTTGGGTCTCGGTGATAAGAATTCTAAGCCACTTGCTCAAGCCAATGATTTTTTAATGAGACACGTTAGAAAACATGTGCTTTAAACATCAACAAATATGTGTCCGTTTTACAATGCGTTTTTTCTAAACATCAAAACGTAGGCCTAGTTCCGTAAAATACCTTGCTTTTCGACATGTTGCCTTCTGCATTTTAAGTGCATTTTAGTTGTGCTTCAAAATGTATCTCCACTTTATTCATATTTCGACAAAACATACCCTTTCCATTAATGCGGAATACGTTGCATTCATTGCGAGTACACGCGTATACGCATGCATACTTTCCATAGTATTTACATCCATTGTTTTTACTGCGAGAACATGTGGTCCACATACAGTCCATGGTGTTTACGCCCGTTGCACTCAATGGGCACACAGTCTAATCTTGAGACTCGTCACCCCTTCATTCCGACGAGCCGAGTCAGTCGTAGACGGGCAAGAAATTTTATTGATGTGTATACGCTTGCATCCCAGGGTATTTACGCCTATTGCATTAATTGTGAATACATATGTATACGCTTTGCATTAGGTGTCCTGATAATGACACCCCTTTAGCTAACTAGTACGCCAAGTACTTGCATAGCCTCCATGGTGTCAACACCAACTTCATTAATTAAGAACACTATTCTTGCATACGCGTACATTCCGTTGCATTTGTACACATTCACTGTGACTCATTCCATTCGTTAGGAGTACTAGTCTTGTGTACGCATAGGTTCCATAGTTTTTACACCCAGTCAGTTCATTGGAAGTACATGCATATGCACAGATACTATCATATAGTGCACGGAATGTCCACAAATTGGCACTATATACAGTTCAAGCATACAGCACAACAGACAAAACCAAACCGGCCGCCGTACAACTGCACATCAATCATGGGTTTATCTTGGTCAAACGGCGGCCACCTGACTGCAATTACAAGCGAATACAACATGCTCGGCTCGAGAAAGAGTATTACGTAATCCGTGAACGTCTGCTCATCACAACCTGCGAGAAGTCTGGGATTACGTCACCAGTAGTACTGCCGTGGGTACCTTACCCGAGGGTGTTCCATGCTAGCGCTGTACATAGACGACTGGTCGTCTCCGTTTTCTTTGGATGGAGCGTGGCCACAGGTGCCGGACAGAGGCCCGCAGTTCGTCTGCGACCACGGTACGTTAATAATTAAAATGCGCCGCCTGCTTCCGAGACGTGCCGAATGAAGCCGAGACAACCTCTGCCGCGGAGTCATAGTCTCATCGTCTCATCGATCCGCCGACGAGCGAGTCGTCGGCGAGCGCCAGACACAATGCCATTATGCCTGCGCGTACTCCGGGACTGTTTCAAAACTAAACTCGCTGCTTTCTTCTACGGGTTGTCGTGTATAATTAATCACAACCCGGAAACAGAATTTAATTGTGAGACAGCCTTCGGCAAAATCAGGCAACGATTCGACGCCCGCAGACATGTTAATCCCAAACCACATCTTTATTTTCGGATACGGTTAATATTGTGGTGGCGTGCGTGCATGTGTGCGCATCTCTGGGCTAAGATATCATACCATAGCAGCAGTTAAATAATTGGTTACTGCAGGAAAACAGGCTATTATGTGCTTCCAATGTGATAACATTGGCAAAAACCTCGATGGTTTGCTGTACAAGCACTTCTTTAAAATGTAGCATCAAGCGCAGCTTACGCTCAAGGATAATTATCTACCCCGTACGTCAACTACTGCCCACTATCACATCCTCAGGATCATATCTCAGAACCAACAGTGGAAAGGATCCAAGAAAACTTTAAAAGCCACGGACTAGAACTGTATTGTCAAAGACAAGTACCATGTTCCAAAGATGACTGACCTCCCAGCAACACCAGCCCATTTCCTGTCGGTCACCCGTTGTGTGGGGCAGATTGTTCGTTTGTGAAGATTAGAGAAAAGATCCCAGTCCCTGGGGGGAGGATTCTTGTGGTTGCAGAAGCCTATCCTGGATTTGTAGGCTCTGGAGCAGGTTGGGCAAAGGTTTAATTGGTCTGAAGGTGCCTGAGACGCAGATTCTTTCCTCCGCCTACGTTTCCCCCGTCTGCTTCTCTTCTAGAATGCTCAAAGTCCTGGGCAGCTCTCACGGTAGTCGCTCTGTAGTTGTTTCTGTCTGTTGCTAGCTGTTCCCAACGTTTGTGGTCTTGCCAGGGTGAGTTGCCGCTCCAGCTGGTCCTTCTAGCCCCTAGTGAGGGGCCTTCCATCTTGGTTGGTTGCCCTGATGAAGCTCACCATAAAATACAACTAATGGCATTCTGATGTCATCCATGCGCGAGACGTGGCCTGCCCAGCGGAGCTACCTGAGCATCAACATGGTGTCGATGCTGGAGGTTTGCCTTCTCCAGGACCTCTTTGTTGGAGACATAGTCCTACCAATGCAGTCCCGTGATGGAGCGCCGACATCGCTGGTTTAACCGTTCAAGCAGTTGTACATGCGTTCCGTAAATGAAATCTCTGCCCAATACAAATGGGTAGCGACGAAGGCAGCCTTATATACTTGTATCTTTGTTGACAAACGCAGCGAGTGATTCTGCCATACGTATATATTTCTGCAGGCGACCGAGTGAGCTGTTGGCTTTGGCAAGACGAACTACAATCCGTTGAGATGTAGTTGCGGAAAGAACGGACTTGTATTCACTTGTGTGTGTGCATGCTGTGTCAAATTGCAACTAACATCTCAGTGGAAGCTCTCAACGACAACAGTGTTTGAAAGTGTCATGTACCAGTAAATAATACTAAGGATGTACGTATACACCTCACGGCAATTTATTTATAGCGTATGATTTGGGTGAAGATAACTGATATTGGAATACGTACCAGAATTAAAATATCAACCAAATACAAAACATACTAACATATTCATGAAAACGGTGTTACTATTTAGAAACAGTAGCTACGGACATGTAATGTGTTGAAATAAACAGGTTTATGACTATATGTATGTCAGCAAAATTCGGTTGATCGCAAAGCTACTCCCCATGGCGGCTAAGATTCGGGCTTCACTGTGTTTAGAAAATGATTTGCATGTTATTACTAAATGGAATTAAATTTCATGTATATTGTTGTATTAATCTATCCATACCCCTTCCATTGGCTGTGTATAAATCATGTGTATAAATTGCGCAAAGAATAAAGAATACTCAGCTTAAATAACGCCTTTCCGTAGATTTTACTATGGCAAAAATGACCGGCAGCGACTTTCGACCACTTGTCATTATCGTCAGAAATGAAAATGTTCCACCACGTGAATATCTGTTGACTTTTTATCTAACAATGCAGACATATAGTACTAACTAAAAAGGCCATAATGATTGCTATTACAATTTGTTTGAGGCTAAACCATAGATTGACTATAATTTGTAAATATATTTAGAATACGATTCTGACCTTAATATTCATTGCAATGACACCTGTTAGGTTCCAATACACAGTTAAATGCATTACCTTTCCATTTATATACGTCATCGTTACAGTATTCTCACAGAAAATAAGTTATACAACACGAATAACGTGTCCCCTTAAATTTCAGTGAGACCTACGACCATTTGGGAATATGCGAAAATGACAATGTTCCACCAAGTGGATTTTGGTGGACTTTTTTTCTGGTAACATAAGCATACAGTAGAATTTAAAAATGCAACAAAAATTACTGTTGCAATTTGTTTGAGGTTGAACCATTTTACAAACAAACAGACATGGTGATGGTTTGACTCATACATTTGAATAAGGTGTGTATGTCCTTGTTTTGAATAAAGACCACGTCAGACCAACGTACATGCTGATACATCAGTTCCGTTTGTCTTGTGTTGCAATTTGCGATCTGTTGATATTATAGACGGGCGGCAAGGACGAGTAGTGCTCAGAAAAGCATTTCGTGGGTATTTTTTGTTACAAGCAGCCAACCATTTCAAATGTTCTCTATTTATAGGTTACTGATTATGGTATGGGTTGTTGGACGTTCTGATTATGGATTTTTAGATAAAAAACAGGTTTTTATGTCAACTTTGATATCAATTTGATGAAAATCGTATTGTGGCTCTATAAGACATAACAACAATGTCATACATGTGTCAATCAGTTTAATATTTCTCTACATACGCCGCATATTACAGAACCGGAGTTTTTGCCGCTGAGATTTAGCATTTTTTGGCCAGATATGGGTTATTTTTGTCCAGAAAAGTGCAAAATTTGACTAAAATGTAGTTAAAAAACTATGTTAATCATTATTTTTCAGGATGTTATCAGTGGGTTACAATTTTCCAACCACTTTAGATGTTGTTCACATATATCACCGGTTATAGCAGGAGGCGTTGGCAACACACAATTTGGATTTGTGGTTAATTATGGATCATTTTGCTTAATATAAAATTTGACAACAAAATTGGTCAAAACGCTGTTTTCCCACATGAAGCCTACTATTTATGTTACAAGTCGTCAATTTGGTACTAGATCACTGGTTTCACATTAGGTTGTTATTCCTTATATTTCAGGGTGAAATTGGTGTGGTGCAACCTTCCAACCGTATCATACGTTTCAGTATTTACGATGCGGGAAGCAAAATTGCCTCAGCGGGTGTGGGGTGCGTGCGCACCCATCGCACTCCCCAGCTTACTGGCCTGCCTTTGGCTGCTCAGACTACAGGAGAAAGACCTGTCTTTGGACTTGGATCCGTATGTTACAAGCTTAAAGAAGCTTAAAGCTGAAATAGCAGGAAGTCTTGAACAAACTTCCGCTAATCCCATGGTTACGTTGTTACACTAACACTATGGTACACCTCAGCGGGGTGCGTGTGCAACCATCGCACCTTCACACATCCTACGCGCATGTTTTTGGCTACTCCGACTATAGTTGCAGGATACATCCCCACGTTACAAGCTGAATAAAGATATCGGGAAATGCATGAAATATTGGCCAAACTTCCGCCCACCCCCTGTGTATGATGATTCGACTGTTTGCATTGTTGCATCTGCCTGCAGCCCAGTGTTCTAACTTGACCCCAAACATTTTCTGGATAGTCTGACATCACATCTCACGTCTTACAAAATGTGTTGACGACGCAGAATTGTCCATTTCCCCTAACTCCAACCAGCGTGGTTTGTTAAGACACGATGATTGCTCTACTGTTGACGTCTTGTTTCGATTTACCAAAATTACATTACATCAACTTTACGTACGTTCTGGGTGATTTTCTGATGATAATATTACAATTCAGTAAATGTGCGCATTTCTTTGCATCGCGTTTTGCGACAACTTTCAGGGCAATTACTTTTTGTGAAGAATTTGGTTCGTACAACGTCCAGCTTTGACGATCAGCTGATATGAATACTGCTGTAAACGTGTTAGTTCACCAAAAAAGTAGACGGTAACACGGACCAGTAACACTACTATAGACACACCTCGCATGGAATTATGAACGAGCAAGATGTAATCCTCATGCACCTTTTGTGTGTCGGCCAGCTCCTGTCCCCTTTCAAACATATCATATCCGGCTTGATCAAAACCTCCAAGTGGATATGGACACCACACTGCGTGTAGATGAACTCCTCTATATGACGTTTGTCCATTATGAGCCTTTTTGCGGAATATCAAACACAATTGCACAAAAAGCATACATTAGGCCTACTACGTATGTTACCGACCTGTTTGATATTTTTATACATGGGTCACTGCTTACATAATACGATTTTAGCTGCTGCCAATTTGTTTGTTTTGTTTGGTCCAATGTGGACATGTTGTCTAACAAATTGCAACATTTGACCAACAAATCATTAAGTAACCATTTTGAACGTTATATGACAGGATGTAATCAGTGTGTTATATGCCAACCGTATTGGATTGTTTTCACGTGCATTACTATTTATAAAACAATGCGTTCACGAGATAACTGTCGGATTCTGATATATTTGAAGACACCATCGACGGACAGAACACCTTCTCTAGCAACGAGGATCAGTTCCTGAACGCTCTGGGCATGATAATAATAATTGATCGGCAGACTAAAAACATTCCAACGACAAACGATAGGTTTATTCTAAGCTTCACACATTGTACCACGCCATAGCTATGTGGAATACACAGGATAGTTCACTTATATATGTCCACACCAAGCTGGCTACTGGTACTTGACCATCCCCTGACTGTATTGGCTGTATATCGAACAATTGATGCTTCCGTGAGTCTGCCTTAGTTCCGAACGTTTTAACTGTAATCTTGTTTGACCATGTGGTCGTTTATTAAACACGTTTAAATACATCACATTTGGCGTCGAGGATGAAAGACAGCAAGTATGTACTGCATGTCTATCAGCGGTCATCACTGAAAGCACAAGGTTAGAAATTCCGAAGCCACATCGATGCTGAAACCCGGGCCATAGCCAGCTGGTGTCACTTGCGGGGCATTACATTTTATGTGGAGGGGGGGGCATACTTAATTAAGGCACACACACAATAGCTACAATGAAAACTTAAATATAGACGTCACAATACCTTCATTGCCTTTTGGCAAACTTCCTCACAAACTTTGCCATGTCGAGCGACGCGGTGTGTTTCTTTTCAAATGATAATAATAGAAGGTTTGCCTGATGGGCCGTTGTCATTACCCTTCGCTGCGGACGGTAAATTCTTGTCATTGACAAAAAGCTAGATCCACACACCGCCTGGCTGTTGGCAACAGTGGCCACATATGCAAGCTGTCTGGGATTGCCACTTTATGTGCATGCCGCACTTCTAGCAGACCGTTTGTGTCAATTTGTACTTCAAGAGATTCTGTTTCAGGTAGCAATGTTCTTTCCAAATAAGACTTTGCAACAAGCAATTCCTCTACTGTCGGTATTTGTATTCCCAATTTTGACAGGGGCTGGAGGGCATCAATCGCCAGACAGGTTTCTGATCTGAATGCAATCCCTTGGAGGGCCTCGTTGAGCCATTTGTTGTCTGCAAATCGTCTCTGGATTTCTAAGAGTATGGTATCTATGATTTGGAACAGTAACATTTTCATAGGTGCTCTTGGGTCAAGCGGTTCGTCCTCATTTCTACCTGTGGTCATCATCACGATTGCATCAGCCAGCGAAATGGCTCAACGATCTCTTCATCAGCGGTTACTGAAGAAGTAAATGTATGAAAAATTAAGTCGAGCAGATTATGTGGGGGGGGGGGCGAATCGTTTTCCTTGGGGGGGGCGATGCCCCCCCCCCATGGCTCCCCCAGCTATTGGCCTGGCTGAGACCAACTTTGGGAGCGAAACGAACTTTCCCGCAAACGACAAATCACAACATGTCAATTCACGGAAAACCACAACACGTCGTTCCGACGTAAACATGTCACGGAATTTCGAAGCCGATGACATTGCCGCCGACGTCATAAGCAAGCGCAGAACAATTGTACTAACGTCATCAGTGGGTGAATAAACATGTACGTGTAAATTGCTACAGACGCATTTCGAACCGACGCCAAACACGATTTTGCAACGCTACAACTTCTACTTTACCTGCAGAAAGAAGGATCAGTCAGTAGTTGACTTTGTTGCTGAACTGAAAATGTTTGCCAGAAACTGATGCGCAGCTGACTGCCAAGTTGATCGTGGAAGAACATCTGAGGGACCGGTTAGTTTGTGTAGTAGCAGATCCGGCCATCCAGCGACGATTGTTGGGGAAGCCGACCGAGATTTCAAGAAGGCTCTTCAAATAACAGTTGCCATGGAATCCGCTGATGCTAACACCGCACAGTTAAACTCGCCTCACAAGCATGCATCAAGGAATTGGGAAAAGAAACCACCCGCTCATAATCGCCAGAAACCATGTTTCGTATGTGGACAAATATATCTTTCAGCGGAAGAGTGCCACTATAAGGATGCACAATGCCGCTATTGTCACAAGAAGGACACACCAGGAGTAACTGTTTCGCAAAACAGAAAGCGGAAAAGTAACCGCACTCGTCAGCTGTCGGCACGTAGACAGAACTGTGTTTCATCTGGAGAGACATACAACATGTTCAGCATGACAGGACCACGTGCGGATCCGATCATTACCCACATACAAGTAAATGGGAAGACACTGCTGATGGAAGTCGATACGGGTGCTGCCCTCTCGATCATTAGTGAAGAAACGCTGCACAAACATTGGCGAAACTCTACACGGCCTAACATTGAAACCACAAAGGACACGCTTCGGACATATGCAGGACAGTGTGTGAAAATCACGGGTGTCATCAACGACATGGTTGAAGCGAAAAATGGCGACCAACATCAGCTTCCGCTCATTGTTGTCCCTGGCAATGGTCCGAACTTACTTGGCAGGAATTGTATGAGTAAACTCCAACTGTACTGGGGTGTGGTTCATCAGTTGAATACGTCACACACAACACGGAAGCAGAATCCTCAATTGCTGGCTGTATTGGACAAGTACGCCGTCGTGTTTACATAATCTCACCAGGCAGTCAAAACAGACGCTGCCAAGATCTACGTCAACGACGGTGCTCTTCCCAAGTATAACAAGTCGCGGCCGCTACCATTTGTAATGCGATACATGGTGGACAAGGAACTTGATACACTCCTGGCTGAGGATATCACAGAGCCCGTTCAGCATCCGGACAGTCCCAAATACGTCACGATCAACACGCCACGGGAACTCTTCACGTACAAGCGGCTGTCGTACGGTGTGTCATCAGCACCAGGGATTTTTCCGGCGGGTCATGGACTCACCCTTAAAAGGAATACCCAACACAATGGTGTTCCTATCTGACATTTTGGTGACTGGAGCAACCAAAGATGAGCACCTACAGTCACTTGAGCGAGTGCTCGAATGTCTCGTTCAAGCCGGTTTCCAACTGAAAGCATCAACATGTAATTTCTTGAGTGACGAAGTAGAATACTTAGGTCACCGGATAGATGCAAAAGAATCCATTCTTCCGGTACGACTCTCTCAGCAATCCGCAACGCTACGGCGCCAACCAGCATAACCGAGTTACCATCTTAACCAGCGACAATCCTGGCGCCCATGCATCAGTTGCTCAGAAAGGACACGGAGTGGTACTGGAGGAAGGCACAACATGCGGCTTTCGACAGGACGAAAGAGATCCTGAGCTCACCACAGGTCGTAACGCATTTCGACTCCTCCAAGTCGTTGATCCTGATATGTGATGCCTCTCCATTCGGCACTGGACCCGTCCTTGCTCACGCCATGGAAGATGGTGTAGAGAAACCACCCTTTGCGTACCACTCCAGAAGTCTTTCACAAGCTGAGAAAAACTATGCTCACATTGATAAAAAGAGGTTAGCCATGATCGGTGGACTGAAGAAGTTTCACCAGTACTTGTGGGGTCGCAAGTCTACTATCGCCCCGGACCACAAGCTGTTTCTCGGGTTGTTCGGAGAAACGAAGGTTGTTCGGCAGATGCTGTCTCCACGTATAAAGCGCTGAGCCCAACGAATACCAGACAGTCCACTGCCTGAGCCAAAGCATCCCCCAAGCAGACGCTCTTAACACCCTCCCGGTAGGTAACGCTCCGAGACATGTACCCGTGCCAGCTGACACGATACTGACAATGCAGCATCTGGACATGTCCCGTGTCACTGCAAGTGACATACGCCGCGAAACAATACGTGACCCTGTGCTGTCACAAGTCCTCATCAGGACGAGGGAAGGATTTTCAAATCACGACGACAACGAACGTCTGAAACCCTACATCCAAAGAAGAGATGAACTCAGCATCCATGATGGCTGTCTCATGTGGGGTACACGAGTGATCAATCTAAGTATCTACCACAAAGCACTGTTGGAAGAACTGTACAGTGCACAATCTGGGATCGTGCACATGAAAGCCGTACGTCGCGGTCTGATATGGTGGCCAGGTATCGATCAGGATATTGAGAAAACGGTCAAAACCTGCGACATCTGCATCCGTAGCCGACCTAGACATACGGAAGCTACCGCCGCCATGGTCGTTCTCCAATCGACCATGGCCGCGACTGCATATCGTTTATGCAGGTCCATTCATGGGCGGAATAATGGTGGTGATCGACGCTCATTCGAAGTGGATAGACGCTCACCGTACGTCGGGCTCCACATCTGCCACGACCATCAGTAAACTGGAACAGTCATTCAGCACTCATGGCACCCCGGATGTCATCGTCAATGACAATGCCACTGGGTTCGTTAGTGAAGAGTTTCGAGAGTTCCGCCGACACAATGGTACCAAGCACTTGCAAGCGCGCCCCATCACCCGGTATCAAATTGTCTGGCCGAACGAGCCGTCGGGGTGGTAAAGGAAGGAGTAAAACGCATGCAAGGAGGGCACTTAGAAACAAAGCTAGCATGCTTCCTCTTCGAATACCGGATTATTCAACAACGAGCATAGCCCCCTCTGGCCTACTGATGAATAGACAGCTGAAGATCCGGCTTCACCTTATTAAGCCATATGTCGGTAGGGTCATTGCCATATAAACCAAACAGAAGGCGACACACGACCGGCACTACAAGGTTCGTACTTTCAAAACCGGTCCTCTATGGTACAATGGCAACGCTGCAAGCTGGGTGTCTGGCACAATCGAACAACAGACGGGACCAATGTTGTACACCGCCCGTCTCGAAGGTGGAGCCATCGTTCGGCGTCACAACGATCAACTACAAGGAGGACTGTCGAGTCACCAGTTGGCGTCATCGGTGCTGCCTCCTCAAATGGAGATATTCCCTGAGTTCGAGGCTGAGTCTCGTGAAGAGCCTGAAGCCGCTCAACCGCTCGCACCGAGTCAGGCAACTGACATTGCGCCTGCTGCAGCCGTAGCAGAGCCTAGACTTTCGACACGATGCAGGAAGCCGCCTGAACGTTTGTACTTATAATTGTTAAAGTAGCATCAGGTTGGCTACCTATCGTGGACCTTTGGGTGTTATTACCGTAATTGGTGTACATCTAACTAAAGTGGGCAGAAATGCTGTGTATCGAACAATTGGTGCACCCGTGAGTGTGCCTAAGTTCAGTTTTTATCTGTAATCACGTTTAAATACATCACAGTATTCCAACATGACAACAAGTTAGGTGTAGAAGATTAGTTTTTTCAGAGAGTGTTGCATGGGTGTCTTCCCGTATTTCCAATGATTCGAACCAAAACGTAGGCCTGTGTTACTGGAGGTGCTACACGGGTGGACGTTTATTTGACACCTACACTAAGCAACCAGGAGTACGGTAAACACCTGCCTAATGGATGTAAACTCGTCGTATTTGGGGGATATACAGACCACGAAACCGCAAAAACACCTGTTCGAGACTCCACATCACTGACCGGTTTCAGTAAGACGAACTACACAATTTTGTGAAATAGGGTGTGCTCAGTTTTTTGGCCATAACTTTTTACAACTTCGTTTCTTACAATAGCAAGTTAGATTTATTTTAAAGGAAATTGAACTCCCTTTCACATGTGACCAATTATTTTGATGTACCATACAATTATGTGAACCATATTTGGCTTTGAATATACCTACAACTTTTTGATAATGTAAATAACCTAGCAGATGAGACAGTTTGTGTGACTGAAGGTTGTCTTTGTATTGTCATTATTGCATTTTGGATAAACAAGAACCTGGTTGACAAGTAAAAAGACTATTTATTGAAAAACACAGTTTTGAGTGTTTTACCATGAGGTTGTTCACTGCCGCACTAGCCATCACTGTTGCACTAGTGTTCATTTCTACACTAGCCATCACTGTTGCACTAGTGTTAATTTCTACACTAGCCATCACTGTTGCACTAGTGTTAATTTCTACACTAGCCATCACTGTTGCTCTAGTGTTCATTTCTACACTAGCCATCACTGTTGCACTAGTGTTCATTTCTATACTAGCCATCACTGTTGCACTAGTGTTCATTTCTACACTAGCCATCACTGTTGCTCTAGTGTTCATTTCTACACTAGCCATCACTGTTGCACTAGTGTTCATTTCTATACTAGCCATCACTGTTGCACTAGTGTTCATTTCTACACTAGCCGTCACTGTTGCTCTAGTGTTCATTTCTACACTAGCCATCACTGTTGCACTAGTGTTCATTTCTATACTAGCCATCACTGTTGCACTAGTGTTCATTTCTACACTAGCCATCACTGTTGCACTAGTGTTCATTTCTATACTAGCCATCACTGTTGCACTAGTGTTCATTTCTACACTAGCCATCACTGTTGCTCTAGTGTTCATTTCTACACTAGCCATCACTGTTACACTAGTGTTCATTTCTACACTAGCCATCACTGTTGCTCTAGTGTTCATTTCTACACTAGCCATCACTGTTGCTCTAGTGTTCATTTCAACACTAGCCATCACTGTTGCACTAGTGTTCATTTCTATACTAGCCATCACTGTTGCACTAGTGTTCATTTCTATACTAGCCATCACTGTTGCTCTAGACTGATTATATGTACTCGTGTACACATTGACGTACATATGGATATTTAGGGATATATTTTAATACGTATTACGAATTACAATATTTTTTTGGTGGCAAATCCATGTTTGAATCTGGACATATACATATTATGTCTTTCACCTGTGCAGTGCTGATGAATATCATAGATGTGTGTTTTGAAAAACTTTGAAGTAGTAGGCTAACAGACTGTTAATTACTTTGTAGTAAAATGTTAATTGTTGAATTTTATAAATGTCATCCAACTTTAACAACTTTAACACATTCAATGTATACCCCATCTATTTGTAACAGCGGGTATTCTATTTTCTTTTGAGGCATATGACAAATCATGAATCTAGTCTTTATGAGCTCGCAGTTGGGAAAGAAGATAACAAAGCTAACATATCAGTAGAATATAATTTGGGCGAACTTGATAAATATGTTTGGAGAAATATAGATATTACACTTGGCGATGACGCTGGACACGCGTTAACGCTGGACACGCAGTTATGGGAAGGTGTGTTCCTGCATGCAATAATACTAATAACTGTAACAAATAGTCATTACATTTACATTACAAAACTACCACATACTATTTCTAAGGCGTCGGAACCTGGGGGAGGGTTGTGGGGCGAGCCCCCAATATTTTGATGGATGGATTTGGATGTGTTTGGGGAATCTAGGGGGTAGAGTTGGATGTTTTTGGAGATTCTCAAGGGGGGTGCAATTGAAGATTTTCGGAGAACCTCAAAAGGAGGTCAACAGGTTTTTTTTTAGAGTCTCAAAAGGTGGTGCAATTTGAGGTTTTTCGCAAGCCTCGAGCGGGTGCAATTGGAGGTTTTTCGGTGAGCCTCGTCCTCCGAATATTCTTCACTTTCCGACGCCAATGCATTTATTAGCCGTAACTTGAAGGACATTATATTACACGGCTTACCATCCATAAGTTATGTTATAAGTACGTGCACCTTGCATTCACATCTATTAGTTATATCGTCATGTAATATGTAATTATGAAGAAAAAACGTACTACAAATACACTCACAAGTGCCACAAGGAATATGAGTCGGCGCAACAAATTGTGTTATTACACCATCTACTGAACACATTCCAAGGAACAATGAAGACATCTACCTACACGCAAGTCACTGCTCTGGGGAAGGAGATCGAGAAGCTGCGACAACATGCGTAGGCCTTGGAGAAACAATTATGTTGCAATCATTGCAATCTGGTAGAAGGAGCAGGATATAAAAACATGACAGAACTTCCACGATGAACGTTCCACCAAATGCTAGTATGATTACGCCGTACAGACGTTATTCTGACGAATGACGCACCAAGTCCTGAAAATCATGAAATGAGAAAGGCCCACCCTGCCCTTGCATGCAGCACTTTTGTTAGCATTGTAAACCAGTCCCGCCAAGATAAAGCGAACACTGTTCTTCGGACGTTACTTGAAAACAAGTCGGACGACAGGGAGCATGATCGCGAAGACGCTGCAACTGGACTGCCACAAGCTGCATCTCGCAGGACAAGACACAACGTGTGTGACGGTCGTCAGCTGTTAGAATCGATGGATTTGAAGAAACAGGCCGGATACATTTCCTGTCAGGAAGTAGTTTGCGGTGACTAATGATAAGAAGAAGCAATTGAAGAAGGAAAATACATTTGATCTTCAATACCTGCATGCTAAATTGTGTGAGGGAAATCCAAATATAACAATCATATCCTGCTTGTTTTTTCAGCCAATACCGAACCCTGATGTTAGTGCACGCTTCAAAAGCAACACCATCTGCTTATGTAACATACAACACAATATTCCTTTGAAACTAAGATCCAGCAGATTAGTTGATATACTAACAAGTCGGGACTGGTTGTGTAAACATGCGTATCAAGAAGATTTTAAATAGATGATCACTTAACCCAATAGACCTCAAGTCAGCTGTAGCCGGCCGGCTGGTTGAGACCAGCCTAGAAGAGGCGGCACCTACTGGACTGTTTTGAATGATATATGGCTGTGTCCGCCAGACTTTTAGCATTGTACTGGCTATTTCTCGAGCAGCTGGAGAAATAACGGTCAGACTTCGCGTTATTTCTCGAGCAGATCTCAAGTTGTAATGGCCAATCAGATTGCTTATTCGTGGAGCTGCTCGAGAAATAATGCCGATTTCGTTCATTATTGATCTAGTACATCTGGACGTGCATGCATGTGCACTTAGAAATATTTTAAAGGCATACACGTGGACATACTAATTGTTTGAAGTAAATCCGACGCTGTTGAATCGTTTCGTGCCTGTATTTGTCCGTTCTGATGGGAAATGAAGATTTTTCTTATTCGTCGAGATGCTCGATAAATAACGCCGACTTCGTTCGTTATTTATCTAGCAGATCTGGATATGAATGCATGTGCACTTATACATATTTTGAAGGCATTTACGTGGACATATTAATTGTTTGAAGTAAATCCGACGCTGTTGAATCGTTTTGTGCGTGTATTAGTCCGTTCTGGTGGGGAATGAAGATGTTTCTTATTCCAGTGTCCGCGTATATTACTGGAGATGTGAAATTCAAAACTCTTCAAGGCTATTTGAAAAAGAAATTCAAGACTTTTCTGAATGACAGATGATATCTTTAATTGCAGTAAATTACAATTCATATACGTTTCATCGCTTGTCATCACATCAAGCCTACACCTGTACACCTTTCATCGCTTGACATCACCTCAAACCTACACCTGTACACCTTTCATCGCTTGACATCATCTCAAACCTACACATGTACACCTTTCATCGCTTGACATCACCTCAAACCTACACCTGTACAACTTTCATCGCTTGACATTACCTCAAACCTACACCTGTACAACTTTCATCGCTTGACATCACCTCAAACCTACACCTGTACAACTTTCATCGCTTGACATCACCTCAAACCTACACCTGTACAACTTTCATCGCTTGACATCACCTCAAACCTACACCTGTACAACTTTCATCGCTTGACATTACCTCAAACCTATACTGGAAATGATGAAGACTACAACAATTATAAAGAAGCACTTAACCAAGCTACAGCTGAAATTAGAAATTCAAAGAGAAGCTATGAACAACAATTAGCTAGTAATATAAAACATGACAGCAAGAGTTTTTATGCGTATGTTCGAAGCAAACAGAAAGTTCAAGATAAGGTCGGTCCTCTAGAAGATAGTGCTGGAAATATGATATCAGAGGGATTCATAATGGCAGAAGACCTGAATGAGTACTTTAGTTCAGTGTTTACCAGGGAAGATATTAGTTCACTGCCAATACCAAAGGCTAAGTTCAAGGGGGCAGATTCAGACTATTTAGGACAATTAATTGTAACCCCGGAAATGGTAGCTAAGAAAATAAGGGCTATGAAGGAAAATAAATCACCTGGAGTGGATGGTATTCCACCCAAACTACTATTGGAAATTGTAGAACAAATTAGCATACCACTTGCAACAGTTTTCAACTTGTCATTAGAAGAGGGAGTGGTTCCTTTAGAATGGAAAGAAGCAAACATTATACCGTTATTCAAAAAAGGTTCGAGAAACAAGTCAGAGAACTATAGACCAGTGAGTTTAACATCAGTGATTTGTAAATTATTAGAAAGCCTAATTAAAGATCACATGGTGGATTTTCTTGCTAAACAAAACTTGATAAACCCATCTCAACATGGTTTTTTTAAAGCGAGGTCATGCTTAACAAATATGTTATGTTTTTTGGAAGACATCACTAAGTGGGTAGATGAGGGAACACCAGTAGATATCGTCTACTTAGATTTTCAAAAAGCTTTTGACAAAGTACCACATCAAAGATTACTGCTTAAACTAAAGGCCCATGGCATAGGAAATGGTATAATAAACTGGATAGAACAATGGCTGATTGACAGAAGACAACGTGTAGTAGTTGATGGGGAGGCTTCAAACTGGAAATCGGTATTGAGTGGGGTACCACAGGGATCAGTATTAGGTCCTATATTATTCTTAATATACATCAACGATTTGGATGATGAAATAACAAGCAAGGTGTTGAAATTTGCGGATGATACAAAAGTGTTTAGAAGGATTAAAAGTGATGGAGATAGACAGCATTTACAAGATGATCTTGACAGGTTGATGAAATGGTCTGAAAAATGGCAAATGATGTTCAATTTTGGGAAATGTAAATGCCTCCACATAGGACATGGGAACGAAGAGGTAGAATATACAATGGGGGGTACTGTACTAAGTACTACTGTAAAAGAAAAGGACTTAGGGTTAACCGTTAGTGCTGATATGAAGATTTCAGAGCAGTGCGGAATTGCAGCTTCAAAGGGAAATCAAATCCTTGGATTAATTAGGCGAAACATAACGTATAAGGAAAAAGAGCTAATAATACCGCTGTACAAAACAATAGTTAGGCCTCATTTAGAATATTGTATTCAAGCGTGGAGGCCATATCGCAGGAAGGACATAGATATGCTAGAAAGAGTGCAGAGGAGAGCAACTAAAATGATACCAAATCTGAGGGATCTTAGTTATGAAATACGCCTAAAAAAATGCGGTTTAACAACACTAGAGACCAGGAGATTGAGAGGAGATCAGATAGAAGTGTTTAAAATATTGAAGGGTTATGAAAATATTGATAGAAATATGTTTTTCTCAGTTAAGAAAGATAGAAGGACTAGAGGACATGATCTTGCATTAGCAAAGGAGCAGAGTAGATTGGATATAAGAAAGTTTTCATTTTCACAAAGAACTGTAAATGAATGGAACAGATTACCTGCTGATTGTGTGGGTGCTAGTAGCGTGAATATGTTTAAAAATAAAATCGACACATACCTCAGACGGGCGGGATACACATAGATAAAAAGGTCGGACTCTCGAAAAGCCAAGGGCTTCCTTGTCCACCTGCTACCTAGAGTTAATTCTCTGGGTGGCAATCTTGTTCTTGTTCTTGTTCTTGTTCTATACCTGTATACATTATCTGTTTCGCAGGCGCCTTGTGCAATCACTACAGTACAAATTATGTGGCTTATTTGTAACCCTTGCACAGCTGCAGTGCCACCAGGCCCTACAGTTCTCATATTCAACCCAATTCTGTACTCTTTTCGTTGGATGACAAGTCGGACTTGCACAAGTCACCTTAATTTCTACTTTCATCCACGAACCGGCTCCAAACGTAGTTTCTGTATTCTGTGGCTTGGCCGTGACCCTTGATGGCAGTAGGTACGCCTTTTGTCAACACTTCAGCACCCTGCAATGAATTCAAGCCCACTATCACATGCAATTTTGACATGAACAGATGTAGTATTTTTTGTTCAGTGTGACATGTAATGTAATGGTATGTTATTGCTTTTTGTACTGATGACAATATAACTAATTTTCTAAATGATAGCGTATACAAAACTGCATTTTATTTTATCACTTTGATTGTGGATGTTTATATATTTGCTAAAATGTTTTATTGCCTTGTTGTTTGTTATTGTATGTGACAACGTACGATTCATTCTGTTAAGTGTACAGTACACTTAAAAGCAAGGTTACACCTGTATGATAATATTATTAATTACATTATTTGTCGTTACGGCATATGTACAACTATATATGATTGGAGATAAGTTAGAAGTGTTTTTCTAAACAAACGATCTGCATGACATATATGTTAACACGTGTACACAGTCAAACAGCATGCTATGGCGTCCTCTGCGTAAATTTAAGTTTACTTCAGTCGGGATTGCAAACGTCAATAAAACGTGAGTGGAAGTAATTTATACATCCATATGACGGTAATTTTATGATCAAAGGAACACGGCAAATGATGCAGTTACAGGTTGAACTTTCTCATGTTGTCACTGGTTGACAATAATTTAATAACAATTAATGATGGATATGATGCTGTTATTCATATTCACGGTGCTGTTATTCATAAATCAGTCACTCTTGAAAAGGGGGCCGTATGCTCACCATGGCTTGTACTCTAAATAGAACAAATACATAAAAATAAGTGTTTTGATTAGTCATTAAACTTATGCACAATTACATAACATTGGATGTAGAAATGTGGAGACATGCCAAAATCTTTACAAGTAGTTTCTCATTGTAAACTGACATATGTTTCAGCCTAGTAGTCATTTTTATTATGATTTTGATTTGTACATTTTTAATCTATGTGTGCATGCGTGCGTAATTCGGTATGTTGCTTATATTTTGACTATGATGTAATTATATAATTCATTTTGTAATATATAATTTTTTTTTATCAGAAATGGTGACAACTGGTAAAATGGCACTCAAAGTATGAACTATATGTTATTTCTCGAGCAGCTCCACGAATAAGAAGTCTTCAATTTCCCATCAAGATGGACAAATACACGCACGAAACAATTCAACAGCGTCGGATTTACTGCAGACAATTACTATGACCACGTATATGCCATGAAAATATGTCTAACTGCACATGCATGCACGTCCAAATCTGCTCGATAAATAACGAACGAAGTCGGCGTTATTTCGCGAGCAGCTCGACGAATAAGAAAAGTGTTTATTTCCCACCAGAACGGACAAATACAGGCACGAAACGATTCAACAGCGTCGAATTAATTTAAAACAATTTGTATGTCCACGGCGTTATATCTAAGTGCACATGCATGCACGTCCAGATTTGCTCGATAAATAACGTTCAAAATCGACGTTATTTGTCGAGCTGCTCGACAAATAACGACCGACCGAGTTCGCGTTATTTCTGATATCATTCAGGATCACCCCTTGTGCGATGTGAAGGTCACCAAGAGGATGTGCCAGATGTGTTCTCGTCACAAGCGAAAGACTAGTGCTGGTCGATTTGTGGAGACCAGCTATGGTTGCTTGAAGTGCAAGGCATTCAAAGTTGGAATGTGCTTTAGGCAATTCCATGGTGAGTGAACACTAGTGCAACAGTGATTGTTAGTGTACATGTAGAAATGAACACTAGTGCAACATTGATTGCTAGGGTAGAAATGAACCCTAGTGCAATGGTGATGGCTAGTATAGAAATGAACACTAGTGCAACAGTGATGGCTAGTGTAGAAATGAACACTAGTGCAACAGTGATGGCTAGTATAGAAATGAACACTAGTGCAACAGTGATGGCTAGTGTAGAAATGAACACTAGTGCAACAGTGATGGCTAGTGTAGAAATGAACACTAGTGCAACAGTGATGGCTAGTGTAGAAATGAACACTAGTGCAACAGTGATGGCTAGTGTAGAAATGAACACTAGTGCAACAGTGATGGCTAGTGTAGAAATGAACACTAGTGCAACAGTGATGGCTAGTGTAGAAATGAACACTAGTGCAACAGTGATGGCTAGTGTAGAAATGAACACTAGTGCAACAGTTATGGCTAGTGTAGAAATGAACACTAGTGCAACAGTGATGGCTAGTGTAGAAATGAACACTAGTGCAACAGTGATGGCTAGTGTAGAAATGAACACTAGTGCAACAGTGATGGCTAGTGCGGCAGTGAACAACCTCATGGTGAAACAGTCAAAACTGTGTTTTTCAATAAATAGTCTTTTTACTTGTCAATCAGGTTCTTGTTTATCCAAAATGCAATAATGACACTACATAGACAACCTTCAGTCACACAAACTGTCTCATCTGCTAGGTTATTTACATTATAAAAAAGTTGTAGGTATATTCAAAGCCAAATATGGTCCACATAATTGTATGGTACATCAAAAGAATCGGTCACAAGTGAAAGGGAGTTCAATTTCCTTTAAAATAAATCTAACTTGCAATTGTAGGAAATGAAGTTGTAAAAAGTTATTGCAGAAAAACGGAGCACACCCCTATTTCACAAAAGTTTGATAGAATCGGTGGGGAAATACAGCATGTGTTTATTTAATATGTGGGTCTAAAGGGTTAAACAGTTTGGAAACAACCACAGTAATATTGCCGAGTAGCAACAAATGGGCATTGTTCTGCCAGATGGCAAAAGCAAAAAGCGGACACAGCAAGTGCTTGAGGAGTTTCTGACAAGGTAGTTCTACCTACAAACCCTTCACTGAGGGTATGGCTATATTACGTGAGCATGTGACACATGTGACAACGCAATGTCAATGGATCCACAAACTCTAAATTAATAGTCATACATACATACATATATAATTACACATCTACCGGTGATATGCAATAGGCCTAGCTCCAGATAAACTCGGAGAAGTTGCACGAGCAAGAATAGATCCCTTTAAAAAAACATCCACGTAAATTATGTTTATTCAGTTGTAAGGAAAACCAGAGTTCTTTGAGTCAGTTCTACCCAACTCGTGTCCAGCGTCATCGCAGTGTCCAGCGTCATCACTTGTTAGCAGTCACGTATGGCCTAATTTTGGAGTGCTACATGTTGATTTTGTGTCGATAATATCATGCTTGCTCAATGTTTTATAAACACCAGTATTGATACAATAGATTGGTGTACATTGATTAACCGTCAACCATGTCGTGGGTCAGATTATTAAACAACATACGTAAATAATTATGAAATGAAGAACCATTTAAGGAAGTGAAATATTAAAATAACAATACAAACTTCATACCTGTGTACGGTTGCATCCTAAATCATGTTTTTCCTAAACATTTTACTTGTTTTTGATGAAGAATAATGGTATTATCTAAAAATAACTATAATGAGTCCAGCGTCATCAAGGTACGTTCATTTCTTAGCTCACATTTGGCTTAGTTCCAATCCCCAGACACATATGAAAGTTAGCATAGTCAAAGATAACTGATCACTGTTACTGATTATGTTTCAGTTACACTTCCAAACACGTGTCTGAAAGAGCTGCAGTAATTGTAAATAGGCCTTTCCATGAAACAACACAGAGCTAAAATTATCACGAATGTAGCCACGACGGGAACAAAATATTTCCAAGTCAAATGCTATCTTATACCTCTTGATTCTGATTAAATTGCATATATATACTACATGATTCAAAAAGATGTTTCCGTTTAAACGCAATTTAAATTGCTCAAATTGTATATATATTATTATATTAATTGTAGTAGAGTAATGTTTCTTTGATGACGCTGGAAAGGACGTGATGGAAATCAAGATTGACTTCAAGTAGCTGTCATAGCAAAAGTAACTCATATTACATTGAACTATTTATAGAATATGTGCATCTTTATAAAAAAATTATGTACAATAAGAAGATATAACTTAATTGTTTAGAATCAAACATTTATTTTTGGACCTTCAAAATCACATTTGTACACTTTTTTGGGACATTGGTCCATATTCTTTATGCATATACTCCTTCCTTTTATATAGCAAAACAAATCTTTTTTGTCAAAATAATGTTTTCATCAGTCTGTCTGGCTGTTAAATAATGTATGTGTTGTGTTGATGTGTTTTGTGTGTTGTGTACCAGTGTAGGCATGGTTGTAAATATACGAAATGAAATGTTGTATTGTATTGTTATAAAATGTGATACACTAATTCATGATTCGAGGTTCAAACCGTCTAAGTTTTAAGATACATACGCTAGTTCGATTATATAGTTATAGATGTTCTTAAGACTGTACTAACTATGTTGTCCGTCAAAACAGTATTTTAGTAAGCCCGTAACAACGGTCGCAATTTGAATGTACGACCATGTTCTAATAGTAAACTAAATATTCAGTTTCAAAACAAACTTTTTTGTAAATACGGCCCAATCGGGCTGAGTTATTTGCTGTGCCCTATGAAGTTCAACTTTCTCACGTTCAACATGCACAGCAGACTTCCTATTACAAATTGCATCTCCCGCTAATTCTGGGTAGACGAACATACTACGAGCGTTTAAAGGGGGAATGAAGCGCTTGAACAACCATAGCCCAAACAAAAGAACATCCCATTTATAGTACATTATGTCACCATAATTTTATGAGCACAGCGTCATGGTATATTTAAAATATTTTTTCAAACTTGTAATTATTTCGCAGGGAGATATGTGTAGGTGGGCATTTCCCTAAACAAACAAAACAAACAAAAACAAAAATACACTACCGACTAGTTGTTGCTTCCTTTTTGGCCAACAATGAAAACATACATCCTCGCAAGCCGGGGCTGTTTGCCATGCAAAACTAGCCCTGGCTGATCCCCTACGCGAAGTGTGGAAGTTAGCTGAGTAAAACTAGTAATTGACTTCGCCAGTCGAGACTGCATCACCCGTGAGAACAGCGCAAATACCCACCCCAATTTGAAGACGGATAAACGGTTTCTGGGAATCCCAGTATATAATGACCCGTTCGCCCATTAGCACGGGCAGCTGAGCGGTATTGTGTTTTCGATAAATTGCTTCTACTTCCTAAACATTGCATGTAACACGAGCCACGGTTGGTTGAAATTAGTTTCAAAAGACAAAAGACCACCTGACCTGCCGAGATCCATTGATCTAGTGAGCGATTTCAGGCTGAGCTCATCCTCGCGCGCCAGGGGTCGCTGCTGCTGATTACGTCAGTGCCAGCCAGCAGTACCCCTGGCTGATCGCTTTGCGAAACTCTGAATTTAAGCTCAGCCTATGAAATCGCTCACCAGATCAGTGGATCTTGGCAGGTCAGGTGGCCATAATAAAGCTAATTTTAATCAACCGTGGTTCGTGCTACATGCAATGTTTAGGAAGTAGAAGTAATTATTCGAATACACAATACCGCCCAGCTGCTCGTGCTAATGGGCGAACGGGTCATTATATATTGGGATTCCCAGAAGTCGTTTATCCGTCTTCAAATTGGGGCGGGTATTTGCACTGTTCTCACGGGTGATGCAGTCACGACTGGCGAAGTCAATTACTAGTTTGACTCAGTTAACTTCCGCACTTCGCATAGGGGATCAGCCAGGGCTAGTTGTGCTTAGCAAACAGCCCTGGCTTGCGAGGATGGCTGAGCTTAAATTCGGAGTTTCGCAAAGCGATCAGGCAGGGGGTACTGCTGGCTGGCACTGACGTAATCAGCAGCAGCGACCCTTGGCGCGCGAGGATGAAATCACATACATGATTTACAAATGAAATAGTTTAGGTTAAACATCAGAATCTAAGACTCGACATGTTGCATGATGTCAACTGTTCAGTTCGAAATATTTCCCATGGGTAGGGTAGGTGCCTCATGTCGTGCCTTCAGTGCTTCATATTAGGACGTAACAACAAACAAGGCTGGATTTGTCCACGTAGTATTATGTAGAAGTATCTTGTAAGCTCGTGTTATTATTCTACTATTGACTGGCATGTTGCTGTCATTCTAATCTAACAGAGAACATTGTTCACATCCTTTCTCGTTACTCTTTACAGTAACGATATTGTTTGTCCTAAATCGTTGAACGCATGCTGGTTACAGCAAAAGGTCATGTGTGGTTTGTCGCCCAAGCGGTCAGTATCAGGTCACTGTACTTACTTATTATTAACCGAATATGTAAACATAATGGTTTCAGCCACATGATAAAATAATATGCAAACAATATTCTAAATGCCGTAAATTGGTCTTTAATATTTATTTTTTGAATAATCATAGAACACTTTATTTTTCTGATAATTTGAAATACTATTGTATGAAAAATAATGTTTACAGTTTTGTAAAATAATAACTGTGTGGCACAATAGTTATACAGAAGTAACACCAACATAAGTACTAACATACTTGCCACCATGACATAGTGTAACACAAGATTACAGAACTTCATTAATTGTATTTATTACATGATTTGGCTGGCCGGCACACGTAGCATAATAGCAGATAACGTTTTTCAAGTACCTCTATACAGGCGTGCGCCACATTTTAACGGCATCTTGCACTTTTAAAATAACGTGACCGTGCATGCAAGTAAACAATTTAATATACTAGCGTAACCTAGAAAAATATGTAACTTTATATTAGGAAAGCGCGTGCGAATTTACGCGTAATTATTTCATGAATATCAATGAGGACCGAGAACACGAATACAAATGATTTGTTGACCTATACAACGCCTACCATGTATAATAGGCACCGTAGTTTTCTTTTCGCATAGAAATGCCTGTTAATGAAGCCAATCGAAAAAAATCGAAAATTTACAATGATTAAACTAGTCTCGCTTAACCGATCTAGTCTGGCTGCATGACTTCGCCAGGAAGATAGTCTGCCTCAGAGTCGCATTTCGACTGCCCACTTGGTGACAGCCTTGAGAGCTGCCACCTAGTCAATATGCATGTGATTAAGAAGCATTAAACTACGAACAAAAGTTTATTGTCGGTTTATTTTGTGTGTGACATGTTTCAATATAAGTTTAATGTTGAATTGTTGTTATAGTATAGTATTATCTGATAAAAGTGTATTATCTTTATCCTGTCTTGCGCTGTTTTACGAGTACTACACCGCCAGAGTTGATCTATGGCGCTGTAGCTCTTGCCTTCTGGTCAGCATAAGCTTTCATTGGCCACTGTCATTCTCTCTCACCATGCACTTCATCGGCAGACTGCACTCCATGTACAACTTCTGCAAACTTCGTATGCGGATCTCGACCAAACATTAGCCTGTGTGGTGTAAAGGTTGTCGTCACATGTGGCGTACCGCGATAGACTCGCAACATTCTTTGCAACGCAGTGCGCAATATTAGCCACTTGATGCTAGCGGCCACCAAAGCTTTCATCATTGGTTTGTTGAAAGACTCTGCCAGCGCGTTGGCCTGTGGCCAGAGAAGGGCTATCCTACGATGGCGGACCCCACACTCTAGCTGAAAAGATATCCACACATGTCCGTTAAACGGAGGCCCATTGTCTGTCTTCACCACTACCAGGAAACTGAACAGACTGAACACTTTGTCCAGAATCACTGTCTCAGAGGAAGTACTCCTCACCACCTCTACGATTGCGTATCGTGAGAATTCGTCAACCATGGAGAGCAGATGGTCTCCTGTGGGCAGCGGCCCACAAAAATCGATGCTGATTTCTAGTTATGGTCCTCTGGGAAGCGATGACATGGAGAGTGGTTCGATCTCTCGACGAGTGGTATTCGCCTGACAGGGAATGCAACGTTTCAGCCTGCACACCTGAGAACCACACCTTGATACGAAACAAGGCCTTTATCTTACATTTACCCTGGTGTCATTCATGCACAAGTTCAAGCACGCGGTGTCGAAGGGTGCTCGGGAGCGACTATCCTGTAGTCTCGCATCAGCAAGTCCCCACTTTCGTTGACTGTTAGTGTGTCTGTCACTCTACTGTAGCTAGAGAGACCTGCGATGTCGACACCAGTACCCTGGTACTGAGTAGTGTCATACCATTTGTTGGGCCGAACCAGACTGATCATAATAATAATAATGACAAACTTCTATAGCGCCTAAATCCCCAGGAATCTGAGCTCAGAGGCGCAACATACAGAAATCATTGGGCAAAATCGTTAAAAGGACAAGCAACAGTCGTAATTAGAGCAAGGGACCACCGAAGGTTAGGGTGGGAAAGCAATTTCAAATAAATAAGATTTAACAAGATTGCCACCCATAGAATTAACTCTAGGTGGCAGATGGACAAGGAAGCCCTTTGGCTTATCGAGAGTCCGACCCTTTTATCTATGTGTATCCCGCCCGTCTGAGGTATGTGTCGATTTTATGTTTAAACATATTCACGCTACTAGCACCCACACAATCAGCAGGTAATCTGTTCCATTCATTTACAGTCCTTTGTGAAAATGAAAACTTTCTTATATCCAATCTACTCTGCTCCTTTGTTAATGCAAGTTCATGTCCTCTAGTCCTTTTATCTTTCTTAACTGAGAAAAACATATTTCTATCAATATTTTCATAATCCTTCAATATTTTAAACACTTCTATCTGATCTCCTCTCAATCTCCTGGTCTCTAGTGTTGTTAAACCGCATTTTTAGGCGTATTTCGTAACTAAGATCACTCAGATTTGGTATCATTTTAGTTGCTCTCCTCTGCACTCTTTGTAGCATATCTATGTCCTTCCTGCGATATGGCCTCCACGCTTGAATACAATATTCTAAATGAGGTCTAACTATTGTTTTGTACAGCGGTATTATTAGCTCTTTTTCCTTATACGTTATGTTTCGCCTAATTAATCCAAGAATTTGATTTCCCTTTGAAGCTGCAATTCCGCACTGCTCTGATACCTTCATATCAGCACTAATGGTTAACCCTAAGCCCCTTTCTTTTACAGTAGTACTTAGTACAGTACCCCCCATTGTATATTCTACTTCTTCGTTTCCATGTCCTGTGTGGAGGCATTTACATTTCCCAAAATTGAACAGCATTTGCCACTTTTCAGACCATTTGATCAACCTGTCAAGATCATCTTGTAAATGCTGTCTATCTCCATCACTTTTAATCCTTCTAAACACTTTTGTATCATCCGCAAATTTCAACACCTTGCTTGTTATTTCATCATCCAAATCGTTGATATATATTAAGAATAATATAGGACCTAATACTGATCCCTGTGGTACCCCACTCAATACCGATTCCCAGTTTGAAGCCTCCCCGTCAACTACTACACGTTGTCTTCTGTCAATCAGCCATTGTTCTATCCAGTTTATTATACCATTTCCTATGCCATGGGCCTTTAGTTTAAGCAGTAATCTTTGATGTGGTACTTTGTCGAAAGCTTTTTGAAAATCTAAGTAGACGATATCTACTGGTGATCCCTCATCTACCCACTTAGTGATGTCTTCCAAAAAACATAACATATTTGTTAAGCATGACCTCGCTTTAAAAAAACCATGTTGAGATGGGTTTATCAAGTTTTGTTTAACAAGAAAATCCACCATGTGATCTTTGATTAGTCTTTCTAATAATTTACAAATCACTGATGTTAAACTCACTGGTCTATAGTTCTCTGACTTGTTTCTCAAACATTTTTTGAATAACGGTATAATGTTTGCTTCTTTCCATTCTAAAGGAACCACTCCCTCTTCTAATGACAAGTTGAAAACTGTTGCAAGCGGTATGCTAATTTGTTCTACAATTTCCAATAGTAGTTTGGGTGGAATACCATCCACTCCAGGTGATTTATTATCCTTTATAGCCCTTATTTTCTGAGCTACCATTTCCGGGGTTACAATTAATTGTCCTAAATAGTCTGAATCTGACCCCTTGAACTTAGCCTCTGGTACTGGCAGTGAACTAATATCTTCTCTGGTAAACACTGAACTCATTCAGGTCTTCCGCCATTAGAAATACCTCTGATATTATATTTCAAGCAATATCTTCTAGAGGACCGACCTTATCTTGAACTTTCTGTTTGCTTCGAACATACGCATAAAAACTCTTGCTGTCATGTTTTATATTACTAGCTAATTGTTGTTCGTAGCTTCTCTTTGAATTTATAATTTCAGCTGTAGCTTGGTTAAGTGCTTCTTTATAACTGTTGTAGTCTTCATCATTTCCAGTACATCTATATGACTTCCACATCATTTGTTTATACTTAATTTTTTTAATGGCTTCTTTCGATAAGTGTTTCTTTTTGGACGGTTTTCCTTGTTTTTTGAAGGGTACAAATTGATCGACTATGCACTTAATTTCACTCTTTAATATATTCCAGTATTCTGTTGCCGTCTTATTTTTCAGTGTCTTATTCCAGTCTATCTTTGCTAAATATTTCCTCATGTCCTTATACCTTTCTTTGTGGAAATTTCTCCTATACTGCTTTTTACTATTCCTTTCTGATTTTACTTTGATGATAAAATGTATCTGGTTGTGATCGCTACTCCCCAGTGGCTCACATATCTTGACATTGTCAACTAATTCATTCTGTGAGGACAAAACTATGTCTAACACATTCTCTCCCCTGGTTGGTTCTAGCACATGTTGAGAAAGGAATGTATCTTGAACTAAAACTAAAAATTTGTGGTCCTCTCTCCCCATAGTCTGTAGAGATTTCCATTGTATATGCGAGATTTCCATTAAAATCCTCCATAATAATACGGTCCCGTTTGCTTACTTCCCTTATAGCGTTTTGTATTTTTTCATTCTCTTCTATGCTTATATTTGGACTTCGATGAACTAACCCAACTGTTAACGTTGAGTTTCCTGTAACTATGTTACACCAAACAGCTTCTTCGCAATCTGCTTCTCTTTCTAATTTTATTTCATAAGCCTGAATAGATTCTTTAATATATAAAATAACTCCACCTCCCTTTCTTCCTATTCTATCTTTTCTAAACATTACATATCCTGTCAGTCCCAATTCAGCATCTGATATATCGGTGGTGGTCCAGGATTCGGTTATACCTATTATATGAGGGTCAATATCTTCTACCATAATGTTTAGTTCATTTCTTTTGTTTACTATACTCCTTGCATTTAAACAAACACATTTATATCCAGCTTCAGAAGAGTTTTCCAGACTGTTATTTGCTGATTTATTTGTGCTGTCTTTATCTATGCCTCCATTTTCAGGCTTTTCTGTGAGTCCCCCCTGCGAATCTAGTTTAAATAGATGCAACCTGTCCCACTGTCAACAGATTGCAGCAGGTTCTCTGAGAAAACTGCTGCCCCCTTTCCACTAAGATGGAGGCCATTTCTCATGTACATATCTTCCCTCCCAACAAAGTATACCCATAAATCTGTGAATCCCACCCCCTCTTCTTCACCTATCTGCTCAGCTAGTGCATTGATCGCCATCCTCTTGCAGTTTCTAAACGTTGCCCCCCTTCCTCCCATTACTGGCAACATTCCTGACAAAATAACCTGTTCAACTCTCGTCTTCTTTAGCTTCCTCACTAACTGTCTATACTTCTGTACTATCGCAGTTGTTCCCTCCCTGTCTGCATTATTTGATCCACATGTACCAGTATAGACCCCCCTTGCCATGTCCCAATACCTTCTCTACCCTGTCAGTTACATGTTCAATCCTAGCCCCCGGTAAACAAACAACGACGTCCTTCCCCTCGGTCAGTGTCTTGTCCGTCTTTCTCATAATGGAGTCGCCCATAAACACCCTCTCTTTCCTCATTGCCCCCTCAATCACTGCCTTAGAATAGCTCCTTCTTCGGTTTGCATCTGTCTGGTTGTCACATTCTCTTCCGATCCATTCTTTCCTGTCGCTTTTTCACTTGTCACCTTTCCTCCTGTCAGCGTCCCTTTTATCGACTTCTCTTCTATCACATTTGCTCTCACTTCCTTTCGTCCCTTCTTCTTTCGTCCCATCTTATTTTCCTCTCTCCTCTCCCGTTCCATCTTCCCTCCCTCCTTCTCTACGGTCACTTTCTTCCCTGTCACCTTCACGCTTGTCACGTTTTCTGTTGTCGATTTTCCAATTTCTTCCCCTCCAAACACCTTCCCTCCTCTCAATCTCCTTTCCTCAGTTTTCTTGCCACTGCTATTCTCCTTCAGTCTTGCAGTATTCTCGCCTCTCTCCCTGTCGTCTCTCTCCATTCGACCTGCCTCCTTGCTAATTCCCATCTCCATTCCCTTCACAATATCTGTCAACCTAACTATCTCCTTCTGCAGACACTCCACCTTCCAACACCCAATGCACTGAAAGGTGAATCCTTCCTCCATGGTTTCTGCCCATGACTTTCCACACCCGGACAATGCAAAATCTACCCAGCTGTGGCAGTGATCGCACACCAAGTGTCGCTTTGCCTTGACTTGCCGCTTGCAAAGCGCCATATCCCGATCAGAATTTATTTAATAACTGAATTAACTTAGTCTTTATAAAGACTGTTTCCTGTGTACTACAGCACACTTTAGGTTACACATTTCAATTACACAGCCGACTATTTATCCTAACATGAACGCTAACATTACCGGTAGTGACCTAATTTAAGTACAATCAATTACGTTATGTTAGGCTGCTTTATTTATTTAGGTTAGGCCGCCCGACTATCGCCCTTGCTTAATTTTAACACTTAATCTTAATGCTACCTAATCGAAATATCTAGAAAGTACTGGCTTACCCAGATATTACCTTATGTAAGTAGTTTGATGGTTGTTACTTTATCTCCTATATATTCTACCACATAATCAGGTTTGTTAAATCTTGTTTACAACTTATCGAAGGTTAAGCCGCCTAAGTGAGTTACCCTATTATCACTCACTATGCTAAGGTGTTCTAAAATACTTTAACTAACTAACTTTAAGCACAACTGCTACTCAATATATGTTTATTGCAATTTTATGAATGATATTAAGGCAAGAATAATACTTATCAATCAGTAATTCCACTTGTTTATCACCTTTTCTGCACCACCAATTTTTACGATCTATCTCCGCCAAATATAGCCTCGAACCTGTATATATAAGTCTTTAGTTTTTTACGGAAGGTATTTATAGTCTCAGATGATTTTAAAGCGATAGGGAGTTGATTCCAGATTGTGGGTGCAGCTACAGAAAAAGCACGTTTGCCGATATTAAGCTTGGTTTTCGGAACAAAAAGTCGTTGTGAAACAGATGATCTGAGATGCCTGGGGATATCGGAAAAACGAAGGAGACTAAACAAATAAGATGGGTGTTGCGTAGAAAGGGTACGATATGTGATAGTGGCTAATTTTAATTGTATTCGATATGTAACTGGAAGCCAATGCAACTGCCTAAGTAGGAGTAGAGATGGTGAGAAACGAGGTGCTTTTAGTACTACACGTGCTAAACAATTCTGTACACGTTGGAGTTTAGCTAAGTCCTTTTTAGCAATATCGTTTAGGAGATAGTTGCAGTAGTCAAGGCGACTGGTAATTGGATATACTTATATTGTTTTAACAGTAAATAAAGACAAATGACGCCGAATTCGGCGGAAATCACGTATATGGTAGAAACAGGATTTACATACTTGAGAAATGTTCTGCTTAAAGCTGAAATCACTGTCAAAGATAACACCTAGATTACGAACGGTATCTGATGGTGATGTATCATTACCAAGTAATTTAACTGGAAAGTAGTTAACAACCTTGTTTCGTTGTTGTTTTGTGTCAATAATAATTAGATCAGTTTTATCTGGATTTAGTTTCAATTTACTTGCTTCCATCCACAGCAAGATGTCATTGAGATAGTCATTTAAAATTGATAGAGATGTCTGTGTGTCAGTTAGTGAAAGTGATATATACACCTGTGTGTCATCAGCATACAAATGATGATTTATATTATGACTAGTTATGACTCAACTAAGGGATGTAGTGTATAAGCTAAACAGAACAGGGCCAATGACAGAACCTTGTGGGACACCAAACGGAAGATGTTCTGGACAAGGCAGTGAGCCAGATATGTTAATGCTTTGGTATCGGTCTGAAAAATATGAACTAAACCACTGAAGAGCCGTGCCAGATATACCAAAATGTTTATTAAGGCGATGCAAAAGAATGTCGTTATCTATTGTATCAAAAGCAGCTGATAGATCTAGTATGGTGAGGGCAGTCAATTTGCTATTATCCATATCGCATACAATGTCATTGTGTATTTTAAGAAGAGTCGTCTCAGTTTAATAAAATCGCTTATATGCAGATTGTAGATCATTTGATAAATTATGTGAATATATGTGTTCATGGAGTCGATTTGCAACAACCTTCTCCAATACTTTCGACAGGAAATTAAGATTTGAGATAGGACGGTAATTTTTAAGGTTATTTTTGCACATGCTTTGTTTTTTAATAAAAGGATAGACAAGAGCTTGCTTGAATTCGTGTGGAACAACACCATCCTGCATTGACATATTTATAATATTTGTAATAGGATAAACCAGTTGATCAATGCAACTCTTCAGTAGAAATGTTGGAAAAGAGTCAAGACCACATGATGTGTTAGGACACTTTTGTATGATAGTGTGAACTTCACTTGTAGTTGCAGGTGTAAAACATTGCAGTGTATTATCAACAATCGGCTGTTCACAAACTTGTAATGAACGTCAATAATAACAAAACGTGATCGAATGTAAGCAATCTTATTCGTGAAAAAATTTGAAAACATGCTGCATAATGTATCCAATGAAGAGGAATCAGGCAATCATTTTGGTTTCTCCCGATGAAGGACACTATTGATGGTTTCCCACATTTGGCAAGGTTTTTCAGAGTTTTTTGATATTAAATTCGTATTATAGTCTGATTTTGCTTTTGACATCATGTGGTTGCACAGTTGTAACTGCTTAGTATAGCGGTTCCGATTAAGGAGTGTGCTGTCACTGGCTGTTTCAAGCTTTACTCCCTCGATTGTCAAAGCATTCGGTATGGCTGCAGAGGACAACGAGTTCACGTAGAGCTCTGCCGTGCGTTGCTTACGGTTGCCCTGTCCTGCCGGATGCCATGCATGTAGTCAGCTGGGTTGTTTGCACCAGGCTGATACTTGATGACCATCTTGTACGTTTGGAGACGAAGTCCCCAACGCTCGATCCGAAGTGGTCGTCTCGGCGTCTGCCAAATGATATTCAGTGGCTTGTGGTCATTGATGACTGTGAACTGAGGCACTACGTTAAGGAACTTGTCGAAGTGTTCACAATCCCAGACCACTGCCAGAGCTTCGCGTTCCGTCTGACTGTAGCGTGTTTCTACGTCAGACAACGCGACGACTCGCTAACTAAGCGGTTGTCGCCGATTCTGCGATGCCTGCTTTGACTGCGTTGAAGGCCTTGATTTTCTTCAGTTCCCATTGTCATAAATTGTCCTGCTTTGTCAGCGCTCTCAAGGGCTCAGTGATGGACGCAAAGTCCTTGATGAACCTGGCATTGTACAGCGCCATGCCCAAGAACGAACGAACTTCCGAAGCGTTCTTCTGTTCTGCAGCCTTGTGAAGGTCGGCCACCTTCTTTGGGTCAGGTGAGACGCCCTCACCCGAGAAGATCAGTCCAAAGAACTCGATCTTCTTCTTCTGGAATTCACATATCTCCAAGTTGGCCGTCAGCCCTGCCTCCTGGAGCTTTTGCAATACATCATCCAATGCTTTGTCGTGAGAACGCTGGTTGACACTAAAGACTGCGATGTCGTCACTGATGTTGATGACATCTGACACACCTTACATGACAGTCTGAATGTCATGCTGTAACAACTCTGCTGCCGCATTGATTCCGAAGGACAATCGCTTGTAACTGTACTAGCCCGTGTGTATAGAGAATGAAGTTATGTGACGACTCGACGGATGTATTACCAACTGGTGGTATCCCCCGGAACGAAGGTCAATTTTGCTGAAGACGGTCGTGCCGTTGAACACTGCGATGAGTTCGTTCAAAGTTGGAGTCACGTGACTCGTCCGCAAAATGGCACTGTTTGTATCCCGCACATCTACGCAAAGCTTAATCTTGTCTGGTTTCGTGGGTTTGGGTGGTGTCACAATTCTGGATACCCACTCTGTCGGGCTGGATACTTTCTCGATAATGTCGGCTGCTTCCAACTTCTCGATCTCCCTCGCGACTTTCTCCCGCCGATGAAATGGCACCATATTGTGCTTCTGAGCAACCGGAGGGACGGAGTTGTCGATGTGAACTTCACTTGCACGCTCTTCAGACAGCCAATACCGTTCCACAGTTTCGTGAACCGCTTGACTACTTCATCGCCGTAATCGTCCGATCCGTTCACGTGACACACTCCCACTTTCAGCAGACCTAGCGACTCCGCAGTCGCCTTGCCGAGTAGTGGAGTGGCTCTCCCCTCAACACCAAGAAATCTGCTTCTACCTCGTTGCCATCCTCCATAGTGATGGTGGCTCTGATCAACTGATTTAGTATAATCGGTGGCGAACTGTACGGTGTATCTTGCGTTTGCATGACCACAATGTCACACCTTGCTTGAAGAGTTTCTCCTTCCATTCGGTATTTATGATGTTGCACGTTGATCCGGAATCCGTCAACATGGTTACCGGGACGTTGCCAGTTGACACTGCTTCTGTTTCACCCTGTGACGTTGAGAATGCGTATTCATTTTGAAAGTCTCTGTCAGACCCACTGTCACAGTTTTCATCTCTCACGTACGTCACAGTCTGATTCTGGCTGTTTCGCGATTGTGTCTACTTCTTGTGACGGCACATCTTATTGAAATGTCCCGTTTTCCCATACCAGTAACACTTTGCATTCTGTATGCAGCGACATACATCTGCTGTGTGGCCCCGTCGACCACATTATGTACAATTGTCGTTATATCTGCTAACCTGCCGCACTCACCATGTTCACTCGCTCGGCATCCTAGGACATCTGTGGTGCTTGCCGTTCTGACGCCTCCATGGCAGATGCCAGGTCAAGTACACGTTCTAGCTTCAAGTCATGTTCTGCACACAGTTTCGTTCTCAATCTTTTCGACCGACACTTGTGGATGACTTGATCCCGAATGAAATCTTCAACTTGACCGCCAAACTCGCAGAGAACCGCAAGCTGTCGACGTCTTGTGACGAACTGCGCCACACTTTCACGTCACGTCTGTCAGTAAATTCAGCTGGAAGAGAAACTCAGTAGGATATTTAAATTCCAAATGTCCTTCGTAATTGTTACAAAGGAATTGTTATTACGTTAAGTTACCATTGGTATTATGTGTTTAATGCGTATTCTTAAAATAGCTATATCATCACAATATTTGTTCTGATTTTACAATACATATTTTCGCTTGCGTCTTTCAAGACTGATTTAAAGAACAACAAATATATCCAGTATCTACATTATGTTTGTCTTTAAAGTATTAATTTAATTAATGTTAACTTAATTAAGTTGATTATTTTTAAAACGTTTATAGAATTAATATAATTTCCTCAATGTGACGGTAACATCTTACATGAATGAAATAAACCATGTGGCCATTAAACATATTTAAATGATTAGTAACAAAATGTATTAACATCAATTATATAGCGAATACATAGACATGTACTCATGAGTATGAACGTAAGACACAGAGGATGCTGGAATTTTTTATATATCCACGCAATACAGTTGTTTCATTTGTTCATTATAATGTATCTCCTAACATAAAGAGCGGGTGAAAATAACGACAGTATGACCGTGGAATACTGTGTAATATTAGAAAGTAAATTATACAAATATATATTATCTCTACATATAATAATAATAATAAATCTTTTCTTGCTCTAACAAAGAGCATTGCCTAGTAATACTGGCTGAGTCGTCTTCTAAAGAGATTAATCTCTAACGAAGTACTGTGGCTTAGGTAAGACGGAGTCCCAGTCAGACCACACCAGTGGTTCTTAGTCTGGTAAACAGCTTGTAGTCTGGCTGAAGAACAATGGGGATATTGTGCTCTGAACATTGTTCAAGAACCTATGTGTACATATTCATTAATTTACCATCCAACATAGATATATCAAACAATGAAGAAATCATAAACTACGTGGTTTTTTATTGACTTTTCACAATGTCACAAAAGAGCACTTTCAACGGAAACAGGACCGTCTTCAGGAAGACAAATACACACGCACACTCGTACGCACGCACACATACAGACAGACACGCAAGTACGCACGCATACCTACACCCGCATGCACGCACGCACGCACGCACGCACGCACGTTCATGGAAATTGATCCTAGGAATGGAACTTGCAATTTGTTATTAGTTGTACACTTCCAACGTGAAAAATATTGTTACATTGATTGACATTACTTTACACTTCTTGTAGTGGCAGGCTTCGACATAGGTCAACATTTTTGTTTTAATTATTACGCAGGCCCTACACGAGAAGAGGTTTTATAATGCATATAATAAACATAACCTTTTATTTATTAACTAATATGAAAATATGCCCTTACACGAATATGACCGGATATTTGCTGCTTTACAAATATTAGTAAATATTCATGATAATGATAATGATGATGATAATAAAAATAAATTGATTATGATGTCATTCAATCTGAACTAGTTTTGACCAACTTCGAAGATGTTTAGTCGACTTGTTTGATCACGTTGGCGGAAAATTTAAACATGCATTGTCGAATGTCTTATTCTGTGCTGTACATAGCATCTCGTAATAGACAAAACGCGACATTAGCCGACGCGCGTGTGCTTCAGCCGGAGAAGTCCCCGCCTGATTCCTATAAACCGGTCGGCGTGTTGTATTGTGTGCATATGCCAGTGTAGGTAGTACGTCATGGTCTAAAGAGTAGTGTACTTTACAACATATCGAACTTAGCGCGCACACGAGACAATAGTGTCACTCACAAATATTACCAAAGCGGTGGTGTTGTTGGTTTGGTCTCCGGCAGAATTTGTTGCTTTTACAAACTTACAGGCAGTCTTCTTGACAATAAATCAACACGTAGATGATATACCACACAAAGAACTGGACGGGAGAAATTTGAAAACCAAATGATGAAATCAGCTAAGTAAACATTTATTTTGCACCTAAGCCTGCCAGATCAAAATTTGCAGTTCCCGCCTTCTCGGTCAAGGTCGACCCGGATGTAAACAAACACTCTTAGGCTTAGCCTACCAACCTCATCATGTTTAACGCAACTTAGCCTATAGTCTAGTCGGAAGAGGGGGGTATCGTGCACCCCCGGAAATCAACTACTAATCGGCGTCTCTAGATCGGACAAAATGCGTAGAAAGCGATGAGCTATGTTAAAAACTCGTCCGGGTGACCACGTATCATTTTTTATGCAAATCAGTGCCGCCATTACCGAACAAATCTAAAAAATCTATGTTTCACTATATATCAGCAACTATTGCTGATAACTGAACAAATAAGTTGTCTAGACACATGTTTTGAGGATCAAGGATCATAATAAAACTATTATTAAAGTGACCACACGAGTCCGTGGCATACCAAATTCGTGCAGCCATTACCGAAAAATCGATTTAATATATATATATATATTGCAGATAAGTTGAGAGAGGGTTTTTGAGGGCAATAATAAAAAAATTGTGTTATTTAATGTGTTGTATTAGTCTTAATATTAATGGTGACTTCTATTTCCCATTCCAGATAAAAATGGTGGTAGAAGTGGACATTAAGCCATCATCCCCAAAAGAAAAAGTGACCGGAGCGCAGATCCTGCGCCCCCAAACACTCTCCGCATACATGCATCCTTCATGTGCTATCCATGTCTGATCATGGTCGTTTTACACCCCTCAGTGAAATCAAAGGAACTGCAAGTTCACGACAATACCCTCGACATTCGACGTAATCGTCTCCTAGCGAGTATAAAATAACTAGTTCGTGTATCGCCTCTAGCGTGGCCTATTTATGCAACTGTTTTATTGGCCTCGACAGATTCGACAAATAATTATAACGTGAACGAAAACGAATGAGAACATTCGTTGATACTATACTATCCTGTACAACGTGTAATTTATTATGATATTCAACCAACTCCGGTTTCCCGAATATCGTGACTAATTCTGATGAAACCAAATCCGAAGATTGACGACTCTTCAGCGGGTAAGTCAAGATGGTCGTCTGTCTTCGATCTGAGTTATTTGGTCAGCCACTGCCTGTATGCTCATAGCTCTTTTTGAAACCTTCACTTCCTCGGTGGTTACACAGGGAAGGTCGCGTCCTGAAGGCTTGACACACACACACACACACACACACACACACACACACACACACACACACACACACACACACACACACACACACACACACACACACACACACACACACACACACACACACACACACACACACACACACACACACACACACATCAGCAGCTGTTATCTCACGGATATATCACTTTGTGTTTGCCAGTTTCCTCAGAAAAAATACATGATATATGGAAATGAAAATATGTATTATGTACTGTTATTCTAGCAAAGGTCACTGTAACATGTTAAATTCTATAAAGTGCCAGCATTACCGAAAATAATTTAATTTTTAGCTGCATTGCAAATAAGTTGACAGAGGGATTTTTGAGGGCAATAATTTCACAAATGGTGTTATTTTAATGTTTTATGGTAGTCTTAATATTAATGATGACTTCTATTTTCCATTCCAGATAAACAGTGGTGGTAGAACTGGACATTAAGCCAACATGCCCAAAAGAAAACGTGACCGGAGCGCAGATCCTGCAGCCCCCAAACACTATCCGCATACATGCATCCTTCATGTGCTATCCATGTATGATCATGGTCGTTTTACACCCCTCAGTGAAATCAAAGGAATTGCAAGTGAAAAACTACAGCAGCTTCATAAGATCATAAGACGTATCCACCAATCACACGAGTCCCCAAAACGTATGCAATCTGTGTGCGACCGGATCCCTACAACTCTCCCTGATCACATGGAAAGTGCTGGGTATCACCGTCAGTGTTATCAGCGCTTTACTGTTAAATCTTGTTAAATCTTCTGGGAGATGACACAGAACCCGAAACATCAACCTCGCAACTCCCCGCGTAAATTGTCTTCAGTGGGTTCCGCTGGACCCATCTTCCCACCAGAGTGCATTTTCTGTAACAAAATCAAAGATGGTGATCGCAAAACTGAGCGAGCTGGAGACTTCTCGTCTTGGAAGAACAGAGAAAATGCATGGGAGCAAATCGAATCACGGACCGAGAAAATGGGTTTAGTTCGACTGCATCGACAAATGAAAAACAAAGACCTCTTTGCTGGTGAGGCCAAACACCATCCATCGTGCTTGAGATCTTTCCGCACAGCGTTCGCTAACTACGATCGCGGGATTCGCAGAGCCGAGGGAGCAAAGGATACTGAGCATGCTCGCATGTCAGCCGCCCACGAGAAGGCAGAATGAGGTCCTACGGCTATCTTCCTTGCACTTGCTTTATGTCGACGAACTGAAACGGAATTGATACGAGAGCTCGGCCTATCTCGCTAAAAAACTACTGAAACGCCTACAGAATGACCCAATCAATGACCATGTCTACTTCACGAAGGTCAATCACGACAAAGCATATGCCATTTCTTTCTGGCTCGTGTACAGCTCGAATATCACCGTTTCTAATGCTCTTGCACGAGCTTACACTCTCGGAAGCGCAGACAAATACCAAGACGTCGCTCTCCTTCTTCGTCGTAATATCCTACGGGCTTTCAGAGAGTCCGAAGGCCTACCGTGGCCGCCAACAGCCGACGACACGGAGCTCAGTCCTGAAAACTCCTACCTCCAGACCTCATCCGGTTCCTCAGCATGGTTATGGCCGGCAAGAAAGGCGTGGAGACGAGCGAAAAGATGAAGCGTCTGGTATTCTCCATCGGGCAACGCCTGTGCCGTGCAGTGTCGGAGGGAAAATGTAAGTTACCAAAACACGTGCTTCTCTGTTTGACTGTCAGGCACTTGTTCCGACGCAAGCAGCTCACCATGATATTGCAAAGGCTTGGCCATTCTGAGGGCTACAATTTTGGCTTAGAGTTGGAAACTGCCCTGGCTAAGACTCAGAACGAAGTCTCAACCTATCTGACGCCCCAAATCGTGACGGGTCAGGGAAAGGTCGTATTCTACTGTAAGTGGGACAACGTGAATAAAACCGTTACGAATGTACACGGCAGCAACATTGTCAACAGTGGTGGGTGAATCAGGTGCAGGAGGTCAGGCCTGGGTTCAAGAGCCCCAAGGTCCGAACGCTGCCTATCATCGACAAGTCGCAACAGCGTAGCCTGACAGTCAACAAACCAGAAACTCTCCCACGCTTGCACTTCACTCGCGTTGGCCCAAAGTTTCCCGATGGCTCATCATTCAACCACCTGCAGAGAACAACACCGTCTATGCTACTATGATGCAAGAGTACTATGTCCGGCTCTTCAGCATGTATATCGGAAGCAGGGGATTCTCTTCGGTAACCGGGACTCCCCTGCCCAGAAAATCAACAGTGGTCAATTTCACGCCCATCCATCAACCGATCACTGACAACACAATTGTTCGTGAGCTACTGAAGCGCTCGGAAGTAGCCACGGCTGGGGTGGGTCAGAAGTGGGTCATGAATACGTTCGATCTGGGAGTCTGTTTGAAAGCCCTACCCAATGGAGAGGCTGTTAGTGGAGCGATTCGCCGAGGAGGAGAACATCCCCATCGCAGACCCCGCTGCTCTTCTCAACATGATCCAGTCTTGCAATCGAGATCACCTCGACGAAACCCTCAAAGAAGGAGGAGGACGAATAGGAAGAAGAGGACGAGTTTGACTTTGACGGTTTCATTGAAAGCGATGATGAGTGATGGATCTGATAGTGGAGAACATTACCCTTGCAATGTTTGAAGACGTCTTCTGTTCCGTTACCTACTTCAATAAATGAGTTAATAAATTAATTTAGTGGGATTTATATATTTAAAACACCTCGAATTGACCCCCCAGCACGTGACCTTGACCGGTGATCGCAAAAATAAT
Organism: Escarpia spicata; assembly: GCA_963995525.1. Lineage (NCBI taxonomy): Eukaryota > Metazoa > Annelida > Polychaeta > Sabellida > Siboglinidae > Escarpia > Escarpia spicata. Next base: position 29,917,668 of record OZ023212.1, read on the forward strand.
TTTGTTTTTAAATTATTGCCATCAAGACCTCCTCTCAACTTATCTGCAATATATATATATTTAAAATCGATTTTTCGGTAATGGCTGCACGAATTTGCATACTAGTATGCCACGGACACGTGTGGTCACTTCAAAAATAGTTTTATTATGATCTTTGATCCTCAAAACATGTGTCTAGACACCTTATTTGTTCAGTTATCTGCAATATTGGCTGATATATAGTGAGACATTTTGGTTAGATTTTTTCGGTAATTGTGGCACTGATTTGCATAAAAATGATACGTGGGACATCCGGACGACTTTTAAACATAGCTCATTGTTTTCTACGCATTTTTCCGATCTAGAGACGCCGATTAGAAGTTGATTTCCGGGCGGTGCACGATACCCCCCTCCTCCGACTAGACTACTAGTACTATACATAATAGTAGACGCCCGAAATTGGGAATCAACACATAACGACATATCTCATAGTTGCGAAATATCTGCCATACACCCATCCCTCGTACTAACCAGGCTTTTTATTAACGCTGCATTACATGATTACAAGATAATCGTCGCCTGCATTGACCACAGGCGTCCCACAGGGTTCAGTCCTTGGACCCATCCTCTTCCTTTGCTACATAAATGACCTACCAGACCGAGTGTCCTCTACTGTACACCTGTTTGCTGATGACTGTCTCCTGTACCGAAACGTCAACTCACGAGATGATGCAGATATACTACAAGATGACATATACAAGGTACAGATGTGGGAAATGAACTGGCTGATGGAGTTTAATCCTGACAAGTGCCAACTTATCCGAATTACCAACATAAGGAAGAAGAGGATTGTCAGTGATTACTCTATCCACGGACAACAATTGAAGGAGGTCAATGAAGCCAAGTACCTTGGAGTAACCATCGACATGACACTAACATGGAGCGAACCCATCAGCAACGTGACAAAAAAGGCTAACAACACCAGAGCTTTCATACAGCGAAACATCAGCAGATGCCCACAAACGATCAAAGCATTATGCTACCAGAAGTTCGTTAGACCCATCGTGGAATATGCATCAACAGCATGGGATCCATCCACAGAGAAGAACTTCAAGACCGTGGGAAATGTATAACGACAAGCTGCTCGCTTCGTGAAGAGCGACTACCGTCGACGCAGCAGTGTGACAACCAAGATCGAAAGTTTAAAATGGGAAACCCTTGCGAGTAGGCGGGTTAATGCCAAGCTCATAATGCTCTACCGCATCAGGAACAAGTTAGTGGACATAACAACGACTTCACTCACCGCCGCTTCAACTCGTACCAGAGGCAACGCATATCGCTACTTCCAGACATTCACCCGCAACGACGCATACAAGCACTCATTCTTTCCAATCACCATCAAATCATGGAACAAATGCACACAACAGCTGGTTAGCAAACAATCACTGGACTCATTTACAAAGCATCTCCTCTCCGTGCCTGCCTAAAGTAATGTACGCCCACAAAGCTATAAGCACACCGGCTATAGGGTCTTCTAATCTGTCTAACCTTCAAAATATAAGCAACAGACCCAAGCCAGCGCTACACCACCCGCTACTTGCGACGGCCCAACCAAGCTAGACAATACATGATACAGAGTTCTGAGCTGTACATATGAAGAAGAAGAACCAAATTATAACGCATTGCATAATGCACACTACCTTTATTGTTGGCACACCAATCAATATCTCACTGCGATAACAACACAATAGCTTCATTATAAATGGCAACTGAACAAACATTAGCAATACAGTTATTGAACGACAAACATTTATACGCCATCATTTAATAAACATGTTTACAATGCATGAGCATGCAATTGAGTGGGCGGACTTTATTTATGTATTTCACAAGCACGTCCCAAAAAACTATATAATGTCACATGCCTCACAACAGATTTGTATTTCGATTGCTAATCGCGAACACACAAGTAAGATGGCCAGTCATCGCACATTGTGCCTCCTAATTCCATTCTTATGGTACAACAGATGTCAGCAGAGGAATTAGGGCCAGTCCAGCTAGTTTTCTTCTTGCAAGACAACTTGAAGGTTCAGCTGGAATGGTTGGCTAGACGACGCCTTCTGCGCAATTACCATATGTGTCCTCGATGGGGGGCTGCGTGCACTCTTGTCGCACAGAGAGATTCCATCGACGGTTTCCACTAGAAATGCACTCTGTGTCAACTCGTCTTTCAAGAGTCGCCTGCCGCTCGGGACAATTATGTGGTTATTGCATAGTTGGGCGTCTGAGGTTGCCATGCAAGACGTGATGCGGTATTTGGATCTTTCCAATCACACCGTCATTGACTGGCACCATTTCGTGCGTGACATCTGTGCTGTCGACGTCAGGAACCATCTGCAGGTACTTGGTAGCGCTATTGTTGTCGAAATAGGCGAAAGCTATTTCTACCACAGCAAGTATCACCGCAGCAGGGTGAATGACGGAGAATGGGTGTTGGGAGCTGTGGAGAGGGAAGGTGGCCGGTGTAGGTTGGAAGTTGTTAGTGATACAAGATCAGGTACACTACAGCCTGTTATTGCGCACTGGATTTTACCAGGCACACATGTGATGACAGATGGGTGAGTGTATGCCATCAGAATCTCGACCAGTTGAATGGCGGCGTATACCTACCTACACGACATCGTAATCCACCAACGGAACTTCGTCGACCCGCTTTCTCCACAAGTCCACACACAAAATATTGAAAATTTGTGGATGCGAGCGAAAAGAAAGCTACGACGTTTGTTAAAAGTTTTGTTAATATGGTGATCGTCCGAAATATACTCCGAAATCACAACCGGAAAGGCGATGCCACTAACAAATGTGTAATTTTGCTTTACACACGTATACTGAAAGGAAGTCGAATTTAAAGATTAAAAAGTACATGTATATAAATCGGTATTTTAATGTTACAAAACACACAAACACAATAACTGTAACAGTTCCGTTTTGTGTCTGCACTGATGGGGAGTGATGGAAACAACACACCAACATCGACAACATTGGGTAAGAGATCGTTTAATAGCGTTAATACAATTTAAGCCAACAAGACTCAGGATTACACAGACCAGTATTCTGCAAAGTATATATTATGTATTCTACATCCGTGCCTCCACAATGCAACACTAGCTGTCTCTTCTGTTTGTCGTCAGTTACACCCGACGCTCCCATAAACAGGCTTCGACAGCTCGAACAACCGGATCCATTTCTCTGAACGCTGACATAAGCTATTGGCATCACCGTGAACGTCGAATGGTTGCACTGCACCAGCCTGTAGCGTCACCGCCATGATTCGTTATTTCTCGTCGTTTTGTACTGGATTAATTACGATAAACGTTCACTAACCACCAGATGTTTCTGTCACCATTAATGTATACGTAGATAGTATATATTGAAATATATAGCATACAACAGCTGTGTTTCAGTTCCCCTTTAATGCCAGCAACTTCTAATGTGGGTGTGATGAAACCATTACATTTATTGAATGTTTGTTGATTGATTGATTCAATATATATATATATATATATATATATATATATATATTGTAATTCAGTATATATATATATATTTAATTACAATATATATATATATTGAATCAAACAATCAACAAACATTCAATAATTATAATGGTTTCATCACACCCACATTAGAAGTATATAATTTTTATAAATTTATAAATGTAGTTTTGTACATACATAACATATGAACACAGTGTACATTAAATATCTAAAGATGACACAAGTAAGAGCAACCACTTGTTTCCATTGCGGTCCTTGGACAGACACAAACAAAAACATGGCACATCTAATGATATATTATTACACACTAACAACATGTCAAACAACGATAATAAGTACTATCTAGGATGCACATTGTCAAAAAACACTCATGATGATGACCCCGAAAAGGGATAGCGACAACATACTGAGTACTAAGTTATTTCGATACACAGTCGTGTACCAGATATACTTAATGCCAATTATAATGAAGAAATAGACGTTAAACACTTTTACAAACGACACGACAACAATAAAAAGGCATTAACAAGATGAAATTTTTAAAGATAATTTAACATAAACTGTTTGATTGTACGTAACAAATTATGTAATTTTTAAAGGCGCTTACCTCCTGGTTTTAAGGAATCTCAATACCCACCATTATACTAGATACAGGTACATCAAATGAAATGGAATTAAGCAGAACGGAATTAAGAAAAAAATGTATTAAAAGTAGACAAATAAGCTAGCTCGTTATCTTTGCGTGTGCGTCTGTTTACAAAGATGGCGCGACGTTAATAAGCTCCTTTTTGTAATTTCCATTTGCTAAGTAACCAATTACGTTCTAGCTGATGGCCCCCTACTCTGCTGCTACTATTGTTACGGTGTTTCTTCCCATATAACACGAGTTATATGCGGATTCAGGTGCGAAGTATGTTGCTTTCTGTCGTAAATGAGCGTCAGTTCTAATGACGTGACAGTTCTAATGATTTTGTTACAGTTACTCACGATTAGTGTTTCTTGATCTGCTCTTACGTTCAAAGAAATATCACATTTTGAGCTTACAAAAAAACATCATCATTCATTATTGCCCGGCCGGTGTCAATGCATTGACGAGCCGTTTGCAAATGGGTCGATTTTTAATTAAGGACGCCACTTAAACATGATGGTGTTCATTGTCGTGAATGGCTGTCCACAAAATGAATACTGACACAGGATCTTATGAGTGAAGATTGCATGAATCTTGTATTGACTCGTAGAACATAACAATACTGTGACCAAAAATTTGTATTTCATATTTCAGTCACATTTAATGTGAATATCTCATGTGTTACCTTTTGGTGACATACCAACATATCCTATTATCTGATATAGTATGCATTAGTGCTGTAATGTGGTTGAAGGTAAACCAGGAATCGAACAGTGGAGATACATTGTTGAGAAGATAGCTAACTCGAACATGTGATGATTCCAAACACTGTGAAGAGTGTAGACAATAAATAAATCATTTTGTTCATTTCCACATATGCTTAGTACAATTCATTTGTTATAAAACTTGTGCATACATGCAGACAAGCTATGCAATTAGTTTGGATGGAGCATCGACTTGCTTGGAAGTCACCTGAACCTTATTAGCAAGTCCAGCAGCATTGTGAGGCATCATGGACCCAACGGCCCTAGTTGCTGCTGATATAGAATAATAAAATGTATGGACAATACATTGATATCCTGGCTATTTCTGCATTTCTCTTCTTCATTTGTAATATCTGGTATACCATAGGAAAATGACTGTTTATTGATAGACTATTGCCAGAACGTATGGTCAAAATATTAGACCAGTCAGTAACCCTTTTATGTTCCAAGAAGTCATGGCGGACTTCCGACGGCTCGAAGCAGCTTCCCTGCGCGTTGTGATTGTCCACCGCCTGTCTGTTGTTGTTCATATTCTGTACTTTAGTCTTGTCAAAGCATATTATTCCATAAAACAATTTCGTAACTTAGTTACCTCATCACTGGGATAATTTTACTGTCCCGTCAATGTATTTATTTTGTTCGTCTTATCGCAAATCTACTACAACAACAACATTGATGATGGTAGAATAACTCTCTCATTGCCTCCATAACGGAGACCACGCATGCCGCAACGCTAGTCACCGAGGATGAAGTGTCGCGAATCCAGATCCAAATGGATATATGAATACTGTGGTTCCTTCATGGTATGAAGTTTAGGTTTCCCATGCTATTGACAACTGGCAAGGACGTGGACTTGTCTTTTCCCAGAGCATGACGGATGCCGTTGCCATTAAGATGAGTAAAGTTATTGCCTGTCCCAAAGGATATTCAAATGTATGCAACTGGACATAAAAGTGTCAAGCTCATAATTCCTAACGATCAGAAACATAAGGGCCCACGTGTCCACACACGTATATAAAATGGCCTAGTGTAGGTAGACAACGCCATCTGGGAAGCATTCAGCTGCGCAGTAATTACAGCGCGAAGACAATACGTTCAAACAATCCATCACTCTCTATAGATGGTACAAATGTATACAACTGAATGAACAAAGCCAAATGCAGCAAGATGAAGATACCAATGTGATACTCCATATATGTGCGTTCTGACATCAGAGCAAATATATAATAACCACGACGAAGGGACGGAATGGCGCCTACCTACCCAACGGGAGATAAACATTAATATTCGTAGATACAATTCACCCCAATTGTGATGGCCACCGTTAATAACACCATATCATAATGAGGCAGTACATGGTTTGGTGCAAAGCGTGATAAGATCTATAGTGTCACATTTTAGCAATACATATACTTATTAGTAGGTATATAAAGGATATTGTATAAGGCAAACATTTGCGGCATTGCGACTACAAAACGTGCGCAGGTTTGCCAGCAAAGCAGACATTAAAAAATAACCAGCACGTCTAAGATAAACTGGGTTTTTCATAAATAACGGTTTTGTGGTGAAAAAAGCGTGCCCTAGATTACCACAAATAGCATTGTTATTACGGCTGATACTAATACGTCATCACGTAATCCGGAGACGAGCTGTGAAAATAACTGTCCAAGCATTGACAGAGATATCTTAAATTAATTTAATTATTTTTATTAATTTAGAATCTGATTCCATTCGTCGTTGGCTGAACTCATGCAAACAGACGTCACGTCGCATTGGTTGTACTATAAAGAGCCGAGCATTGCGAGTGATATAATGATGTTCCATTCATGTGCCGCATGCGAGAGAAGACGAGACTATAACACAACACAGATCATTACCCGCGTCGTGATGTGACGGTTTGTGTAGAGTAATTAGTGATGGAAATGCTATTTAACTGTGGATACGGGGATGTTCAGCACCAACTGTATGCTGAATAAGAAAGCAGATTTTATTGACTTGTACAGTTTCCGTAACGACACAAAATTTGTTATATTTCTATGCTTTTGGATGTGCGGCTAAATTTATTATAATTCTGGACGTCTGTATTCGCACGCACACAACACGCACACGCGCACGCGCACGCGCACGCGCACGCGCACACGCACATGCACACGCACGGACACACACACACGTGCGTGTGTCATTTTGCGCGCGCATGTCTGTGTCCGTGTCTGTGTCCGTGTGAGTGTCTGTATGTGTGTATTGTTATTATAATATTCATTGTACAAATGATGACAAAATTTGATCTACGTATTCAGTCCCACATGTCGTTGGAGCTCTTTCTTTGTCATTAGTTTTGTAACACATAACCCCACCACCTCAACCACCATCACCACCACCATCACCACTACCACCACCACCACCAACACCACCAACACCACCACCGCCACCACCACCACATAAACAGCAACAACAATAGGTCAACGATATTGATGCTTTACGAGTTCAAGTGGCCTTCTTTTCTACCATTTCGCTGTAGTTCCAGAATGATCAAGGTAGTCAAAGACAAAATATCTGCGACACCCAAACAGGTTCACACACCCTCCTTCTACCTGCCGTATCCGATATGCAAAAATAAACACGGAAAGAAATAATTCTCGTTGCAGTTGCTGTAAGAACTGAATATAAAATTATAGTACTGAATAAATAATAGTAAAATAAACAAACAACATAGTTATACACAATTATATAGTGCTGAACATTCTTCAGGATAATTCTTTTCTATGCAAATGAGTTCTTTTAGACATATCCAATACGCAAGGCATATAAATTATGTACATAAATAACTCAAAATAACTAACGTTGTGTTTTCTTAAATACATCTTCAACTGGTACATGAGAGACCAATGGTCCAAGGAAGCGAATAAACATAGAACTCTCCGGAGAGATCCATTTACAGTGCTCCAAAGTTAGCGAATTAATGCATAAATGATACATTTACTTTCTTTCATACACATATTCTCTTCATGCACGAACTAATGATCCAGAATTTATTTGAGAGAATGACTTAATACGAAGAAAAAAGACATAATATTTGTGTTGTTGTTGATTTACACTAACTGTTATTTATTTTCCTTCGTACACAGTCTTCGTGCATAAACAGACAGCCCTGGCTTTGTTTCAGAAAATGATGTACTACGAAGACCAGAAGTAATGTATTTCATGTTGCTGTCCACTTACGCTATTTCAACTTTTATTAATTTTGGTAAAATACATGCATATAATATCGGTAGTAACATTGTGTGTGATGTGCCTGTTCTAACCACACTGCAACTACTACTGTTTCTACTACTACTACTACTACTACTATTTCTACTACTACAACTACTACTACTACTACTACTACTACTACAACTACTACTACTACTACTACTACTACTACTACTACTACTACTACTACTACTACTACTACTACTACTAATACTACTAATACTACTGTTACTACTACAAGATACGGTATTCCCTCAACAGTTATACATAACAGGGTCACGGTGACCGACGGGACAGATCTATATTGAGAAATCGTAAAACAAGGTTGACGAAGCTAATGCATTTACATTGAGCGACGAGCACAGATGAGAACACACATTCACTTTCATATAATTTGCCTAGTAATAGAAGTTCGCTACTCCGAGGATAATTAGGAGATCTGCATAGAGCGGTAGATATCGTGTGGTCGATTGATTTTGCAGCTGAAGCCGATGGATCATTAGTGGCCAAATTGTGCAGCCTGCTGTGTCGTGTCGTGTCGTGTCGTGTCGTGTCGTGTCGTGTCGTACTCTGCATAAGACGCTGGTGTCGATTCTCGTCAGACATTGCGCGTTACACGGAGCGCCGCCGTGTTCGTGTCGGTGTTGTAGGTCAGTGGCAATTGGTCACCGTAAGACCTCCAGCGGAGCGGCACATTACAGTCACCGTGACCGGAACTTGAGGTCAAGAGACACTTGCTCCACGGGGTCCATTACATTATGGTCATCATACACACGTCCTCTTGTTATACTAACAAAGCACCAACTCCGACGTGTATGTACTCGTTCTATATATAAGCATTGTGAGCAATTTTATATTGTGAATAATATGGTGCATACAGGTGCCGTTGTCAACGGTTTAGGTACATTTAACTGGACAGATATATAAACTGCATGAATTTATATAACCACTAATTTAATTATACTTTTAGTATAATTGTCAACTTGTCAATAAATATGATACACGTGGAGATATTCTCGAGACTACATACATACATACATGCATACTTACATACAATACGTAATATTAGAATGCACCACTGAAATGTGGTTCTTAAGAAAAATGCTGCGAGTGCTATGGACTGCAAAACAAAGCAATGAAGTCATCCTTAGGACAGCCAAATCAAAAAGAAAGATCATCAACAAAGTTGGAACACAACAAGCACTATGTATAGGCCATGTCATGAGAAAGAAAAAAATTGAACATGTAGTAACAACATGAAATATAGAAGGAAAAAGATCCAGAGGACGACAGGGAATAAAAATAATAGATAGTCTCTCAACATGGTGTGGAAGGAGCACAACAGAAGTGCTACAAACTACAAACGACCGTGCAGTTTGGAGGGCCATGATCGCTAACGCCTGTGACAGACATGGCACATAGAAGAAGAAGAAGAAGGATATATTCTAGATAACGCTTGTTACATCGCACCTTTTCTAACAATATTAGACAACTCCGCAGTAATTTAAACAACTGTATGATGCATTACATAAATAAGGAGTTATAAGCAATATATGTACGCTTCTTTTCCATTGTTGGTATGCGCCATGTAGTATGGACATATGAATTGTTCAATTGCCATTTAGTTGTTTTATAGTTGTTGCTTGCCGCCGTCAACAGACGTTAAATATACATGTTCCAAAGTTTACCACTTTGGCGAGAGCCAAGTGATCTCAAACAGGGTTCATTTTGGCCTAAGCGTTTTCATGGCTGCATTAAGGATTTGTTAACAAATTAAAAAGACGTCATCGATGATTCCTTGTTGGTGTGTGTTATACATTAATCTGCATCACAGACAAAACAAAATGTGCGCATAGTTCATTTAGTTCTGATTAACGTTTGTTCCTAGAGTTAATACCAACAGCGGAATTGGGGTTACTCCGGTGTTGCGCCGAATTTACTCATTCTTAGTGTTACATGATGTGAACATATTACACAGTTCCGCAGTCATTTAAACACTTACCTATATAAAGTTCCGTATCCCCTTCGATGACGCATCCATCGATATGATAACTTGAATAATACTTCTCGATTTTGACATTGACTATTATATCCATTTTGTTTTGATGCGCCTCTGGGCTAGGCTTCCGAAGATTTAGGCGCAAAAGTAGTTACCTTTCATTATTATTATTGACATTATTATAATGTAACGTACACGATTTATTAATTATATCACCGGCTGGCAAACAGAGGTGGGAATAGTCTGCATATTATGAATAAACACAGATTGCTTCTTTTACACTTTTACACTTTTCATAATTATATTATTATCACTAAAACAATGACAACGTAATGTCATTGATATAAACAAACACCTGAGAGACTTGACGACTAATCTTTTCCGTTATTCCGTGCGAATATGAATTATCCTACAATATCTACTTAAAAATAAGCATTATATAAGGTGCCATTGAACATTCAGTAAATATGGCGTTATATTAATAATTATGCATTATAATATTACGTATTGTATGTATGTATGTGTGTATGTATGTATGTACGTAAATATGTATGTATGTATGTATGTATGCATGTATGTATATATGCAAGTATATATATATATATATATACATATGTGTATATATATATATATATTTATATATATATATATAGATATATAAACACTCATATATACATATACATATGTGTGTATCTGCTATCCGTTATTTATAATAGTGTCCTCCTATATTTGCATCTACTTTGAACAATCAGTACAACCCCTTCAGTTCGGAGTTTACGTCATTTACACATGACGACATCAGGTGCGGTGCAGACAAATGAAGACATCAATCTTAAACACAATTATCCTATTTATTATTATTTCCATATAAGGAAGCGAACTCACAATACAAACACACCTCGTTCGTGTTAAAGGCTTTCTACAATTTGATATAATAACTGAGGCTTTCGGCCATGGTTTGAATTTGTATTGATATGTTGTGACATTTAACCGCATTGCTACTATTACCCTTTTGGCACGGTGCTGTGACATCTAACCACAGCCTGGGGTTAGATGTCACAACGGAGCAAGGAAAGAAAAATAGATTTTATGTGCACATTTCGTCAGGTTTGGGTTATACCAAATTGATGACAAAGCTTATGTTTATAAATTGTTAAATTGTTTCTAATTAAAATATGGACAAAATTAGTAATACATTTGTTGAATTTTGGACTTTTAGTGCTACCCTTTCATACTGATCACTTTATGCATAACATCGTAAGTAATTACCAATCTAAAAAGAAACGCATATATTATATGCACTCGTTTTGAAGTAGAAGTTGGCTAGGTACTGTAATAAGTTGTTTCGATAACGATCATTGTGAAAAGCATTTTAGCCACTTCCAGAAACATGTGTGTTAGGCGAGACTGACATCATTAGAATAAGTACCAGGAGCTGGAACACCTTTATAGGACTATGTATAATTTAGGTTGTTACATTGACGCATATCTGGTAATTCTATACAATCGTGCTGATGATAAATAAACAGCAATGTGAAATTTTTGTTTGGTAGATTTCATATTATGCTGTATGTTATACTATAAGTACAAGAATGTGTAACAATTGAGCTAATATGGTGAATACACATTTACGCAGTTTATATATTATCTAACTTTAAACAGAACAATACTAATTTCAGTTAATGAGGATCAATAATGCTACCATTACAACATGTTAATGTGTGTGTGTGTGTGTGTGTGTGTGTGTGTGTGTGTGTGTGTGTGTGTGTGTGTGTGTGTGTGTGTGTGTGTGTGTATGTGTGTGTGTGTGTACAAAGCTGTATATATATATATATATATATATATATAAAGGTTGGCAATATTACCGTTTACAAATACTACGTTGTCAGTATCCAAACCTGAAATCGAAAGTCTTTTCACACCTTCCTGGACCATCAAAAGGAAAAAACAACAAGCTCTTTTTGGGGAAATGACATCGGCAATGCACTTTTATACTTACGTTACTTCCTCCATTCAAACGAACCATAATAAATGAATGAATGAACTACCTAAATAGCCAATCCTTCGGATGGTGCTACAACCGTTTAGCCGCAGAAGTCGGTTTCCCGATGTACTCGTACGTGGCATTGAACATTTAACGTGACGTAAGTTTGAGCAGTTTTTCGCAACGCTGCGCGTATTTTCTACGATTGATACAAGTTACGTAAACATCCCCACCGATCATTGGACCGTTTACGTTGCTCTCAACAATAGCAGAAACCAAGCGTAACGTTGAGAACAATCGACCAACGTCCGTCTAACGTCCGTTTCGAACCCTTGACTGGTAAGAACCCTTAACTGGGAATTTCGGAAACAAATGAAAACATTACTTTTCTTCCGATGGGTGGTAGATAAACTACTGAACATTTGGCGCAAGAGATGCAACACTTTCTGAAGAGGAAACAACTTTACATACACACATATATAAGCTAGCTCGGCAATAATTACAAGCGTATCCGGAATGCAATTACTGTAATACATGCAATGTAGCCTTAAACTTAGAATATAAACCGTAGTGAACGTTGGGTCATTTCTGTTTTACGAAATCGTAATTTAGTTTACCTAGCTAATGTCCTTCGAGCGAATACTGAGTGATTGTAGAAAATAAGAGTATGTATTCGGACACATATATAATATGCTTAGAGTATGAAGTTCGGTACACCAATACTGATTAAGAAACCGGCGCAATGCGGAAGACATCGTGTGGTTGATTGATTCTGCTGCGCCGAGGCTGAATGTTTATTGGCGGTGACGGCGGTGGCACCGTGCAAGTACTCGCAGTACAAGACGGCTCATTAGTCGCTAGAGTTTGCCGTCTTCGGACGGATGCATTGTATGACATCTTCTCCGGTGTCCTGCCGTGTCGTAGTTTGCACAATGCTGGATAATATGTTGGTGTGGTTTCTCTTCTGTGTGTTGCTTACGGACGTTGTCGTATCATCGAACGTGACGGAGTATCGTGTCGGTGTGATTCTTATCACGGACAATGGGTCTCCGTACGATATAAAGAGGAGCGGCGCAGCAGTGACACTAGCCTTCGATGATGTCAATCGCCAGTTGCTCAACGACAGCTATCGCATTGTACCCATCATGCGCACGTATGGCCCCAAATGTGATGCTAACAAAGCACCAGGTATGTCGTGTCCAATTGTTATGTGGTGCCACTTGCACAATACTCCAAGAGTGCAGTTTGCAGACAATGTTTAGCTAATGCAGAAGTGGGAAGTAATCTTAACGATTTTTGCATTTTCGCCTCGCCGGTCTGTTTATGGTTCAGTTGATGATGCCAGGCAGACCTTCATTTAGCGAAGACGTTCGATTTGTAGCGTAGCTTGTTCGATATATCTACCAAGGGCAAACGTTTTATTTTCTAACTTTGTTTTGTTTATAGTAACATTAACTGGGCAAAAGAAACTACGATACGCACAGTAAGGTAAACACAAATTAGTAATTTCTTCGGGGTATACTTAAACTTTAACACCAGTTAACAATATACAGTGGGCGCTCGCTACAAGAACACGGCGGGTCACACTAGTCCTTATATATAAACATCAGATGTCCTTTATATCCACTGCTATCTAATGCACGCTAGAACAGGAATTTCAAAGTTGTCCCCTTTAAGCAAATGTTCCGTACATCACGCGTCCTGCTAGCGAGCGTCCACTGTACATTATTAGGTATACAGTGATAACTTACGTCATTTCAATAAAACGTATATAATAGCAATCATAAAACAAAACGGTAGTATGACATTGTGGTAGCGTATAAACCAGTAACCAAAGTACAGTCCTCATGATGATTATTTGTCACGTGCTTGACTCACATAATCGTCAGGTTTCAGTAGGTCGAAACGAATGTCAGTTGAGATGCGATGAAATAAGATGATGTACCTATAATTGTTGCTGTTCATATTCACTGTATACATTTCAACGAAAGTCAGAACAAAGAAAAACAAAACCGCGTAACGTAAAACGTAAATAGCTCTACTAACTGATTGGCAATAACGGAGATGTGTCATAGCTTTATTTACACTATGTTTTAGTGTTGAACTGTCCATTACAAACCCACAACGGAGATGATTCGTACTTTTCAGACTATTTCCCTAGGAAGAATCTATCTGGTTTACTTGAATATTATAAGTATAGTAATACTATAGCAAACACTGTCGAATAGTAGCTTAATTGATTATGTATGTATGTCTGTCTGTCTGTCTGCCTGCCTGTCTGTCTGTCTGTCTGTCTGTCTGTCTGTCTGTCTATCTGCTTGCCTGTCTGTCTGTCTGTCTGCCTGCCTGCCTGCCTGTCTGTCTGTCTGTCTGTCTGTCTGCCTGTCTGTCTGCCTGCCTGTATGTCTGTCTG
>OZ023212.1:29937240-29962240 GCA_963995525.1 Escarpia spicata
CTTATGAAGAGCCTGATGCCGATCAACCGCTTGCACCAAGTCTGGCAATTGACATTGCGCCTGCTGCAGCCGTCGCAGAGCCTAGACTTTCGACACGATGTAGGAAGCCGCCTTAACGTTTTGACTTATAATTGTTAAAGTAGCATCAGGCCGGCTACCTATCGTGGACCTTTGGGTGGTATTACCATAATGGGTGTACATCTAACTAAAGTGGGGAGGAATGCTGTGTATCGAACAATTGATGCTCCCGTGAGTGTGCCTAAGTTCCGTTTTAACTGTAATCACAGTTGACCATGTGGTCGTTAATAAAACACGTTTTAAATACTTCACAATATAATATTATATAAATATTATAATTATATATATATATATATATATATATATATATATAATATTTACCTCTTAGTCGGCCTTGTCTTGCTTCCACAATGAATCAATCTCTGTTGCTATTCATCTCCCGGTGAACAACACGCATCGCCTTGGATATAATATTCTGAGCCGACACTTTAATCGGCATTGTCCGATGCATCAACATAATTTCTGTCGCCGCACTTACTGTATTAGTTTCTTGGGTGGAATATGCTTCATACTGCGCATGCATGTCGCGTCGTCTGTTTCGTGCGTAGGACTATTAATCTGCAGGCTTTGCAGTTATTCTTCATCTTCAAACATGTCTTCGGGGTAATTCATCCAAAGGTTAATTAATTCGTGTGCTCATAAGTTCCTAAATGTTTGCTTTTGTTCGTTCACAGTTGAAGATCTTTTGTAGAAATACCTTTGTTTCAACTATAAACTGTAGAAGGTTGACATGTGACAAGTCCTGATTTGTCCATGTTGAGTTGTCTAATCTTTGCAGCGCTAGAACTGTATTACTATGTGTTATTGTTTGCATTATTTGTGTTTAAAAATAATGTATGTGTTCCTAGTTATGACAATAGTAAGATATGTATGTAACAGTGCTATAATTTACTTATGCTGTGGCTAGTGGAAACAATTTAAATAAATAAAATAAATATTATTTCAGAATCAACAACCGTACCACTACACAATATTCATATTATGGACGTGTTAAACAACAATGCACACACATCCACCGACTAAACCAACATAAAAAAGGTCCAATTATCAGGTTAAATTGATGAAATGTCGAAAAACATGATGTATGATCGTCAACGTCACCTAGCCACTTCTTGATCACTCAAGACGAAGAAAACGCATTCATGATCGAAACTTCGATTCTTCCAAGACAGGACTGTCAGAGAAACATGAGCGTTAACACATGAATGGTGAAGGTTGAAGCTTCTCTGCGATGTTACCACAAAACTATGGCAATGTTCGGATTAAAATGTTCAAAGGATTTCTTAGCTACATGAAACCATCCAATTTCTTAGAAGCACGATACATAGAAATGATCTGCTGCGTATGTAGAGTACCGAGTCTCTAACGCGGTAGTTCTCCGCTCGTCAACGACTGAACGTTTTGCTACCTTTGTACATTTTTAGCTATCCACGAAATAGCATGCATATATCAAGGCAGAATCAATAGGGAACTTCATAATATGTTGCAAAGAGCGGCCACACCTGTAGCTCCTGTTCATGGAATTGGAAAAAACAGCAAATTCGTGGTTATTTGAGAGTTATAGGGATAGCGAAAATACTTTCTCATATCATTTCAACTGTCAACGTTACTAGTTGAGTTTGCAAACTCTGTCACTTCGGTAGTAAAACAACGAAGAAACGGACAAACACTTTACCAGAGAAGTAATGACTGGGGAAGTAGTAAAATAGTTCATAGATTGTGTTGATAGCGAATAACAAATGTTTGGAAGAATGTTAAATTGCCCATAATATGGTTTGGTAAGTATGTATAATTGTTGTAAATATGTGTGTCATCGTAACAACTAAATTTGTTATAACACATACCACAGCTTTAGTTTTAAAAGCAACCAACTGGGACGACTGCATATTTTCATGCCGACGGTCATCTGGGATGTTATACTATTATCCCGGTGTTTGAAAATGCCATGCTATTTTTAATAACATTTACCTATGGCAAAACATCAAGTGAAAGTTTACTTTTAACAAACACTTTGCAAACAGTTATATGCAGTGGTCTACTCTAACTGGTGAAACATTATAAAATGTCGAAACACATATGTCTCACGCTATAAACACATACACTTATTCTCGAGTAGTGGTAGAGCACTAGTTGCAGTAATCTTTTGTTACAATGACATTCGTGACGAAAAACACTTTAGCCACTTCCATAAACCATGCTACATTAGGCCGGACTAGCATCAATAAGTGCTCCATATTGCAACACCTATATAGGTTGCTACGCAATCATGTGCTACAGTTGTTGTATAATGATACAATATGGCGATGTCTCATGCAGCCATTTTGTTTTATACTTTTGTTTAAGGTGTTTCTTCTGACTGCTTTCACCTGCATTTACCTGTAAACTGCATTTACCACCTAAAATTAATTCTAAATCAATGCCGAAACCTACATTATATAACAAAGTAAGCTAGGCCTTTTCCACTACTGGACTGTAACGTAATAAAAGTATGTCTCTACGTGACACCTAACGTGCATTTCACCCGATCATTCTTTCCGCTGCTCTTGACCTGTAAATTATGATCAGACGTTTTCTTGTTATGCCTTCTATCAAAGAACATACTTAAACTGGAACGACCTACCCTTGTAGATGCAGCAGATTCGCTTACCAAGTTCAAAAGACAACTAACCAAAACACAGACGCAGTTAATATGAACACCAACCAAACAATCGTGTTTGACAAGCTCTAATGTACTAACAAAATGTCGGTTCATCCTAAGTGTGGAGGACGCGCCTTATTCCAATTAGGACACGGATAGGACGTTCGAAACAACACCCGTCACAAACACTACGGGGTGTTTTTAATCTTCACTTCAATCTTCACAAATAAGTCACTACTATTGTGTTTCAGTTTAGGTTCAATACATTACAGTGGGCATTCAACTTCGTGACGTTCATTTTTATTGTAGATGAGTCTTTAAGAAATTGACTATAATGTATAAACAGGGATTGTTTTGAGCTTCGTACACTAGAGTTGATTCCAACCGTGATTGGCAGCGAGCGTGTCTCATGTTTATCTGGTATCGGTATTCTAGTCTACGGTGGGCGATGTAGCTGGACAAGCTGGACAAGAATTTTCGAAATGTTAACAAAATGCCACAGATATGTTATTGCTGTCATCTTGTATATGCACCAACTGCGCTTTTACCTTTGATCTCCATCTTCTTTCGACCTTTCTAAGGAAGTTTGTGGCATCTATAAATACCATAATGTTATGTTATTATTAAACAAATACGTTAAGATGTTGTTCGTTGTATGATAAATACCTGTCTATATGGTTGTCTGTCTAATGGTCGGCCTGCCTATCTGTCTGTTCCTCTGTCTGTATCTCTGTCTGTCTGTCTGTCTATCAGTATGTCTGTCTGTATGTCTGTCTGTCTGTCTGTCTGTCTGTCTGTCTGTCTGTCTGTCTGTCTGTCTGTCTGTCTGTCTGTATGTCTGTCTGTCTGTCTGTCTGTCTGTCTGTCTGTCTGCCTGCCTGCATGCATGCAAGCATGTATACATGTGTGTATGTATGTATGTATGTATGCATGCATGTATGTATATATATATATGTATGTAAGTATCTATGCATGTATGCTTGTATGTATATATGTATGTATGTATGCATGTATGCATGTATGCATGTATGCATGTATGCATGTATGCATGTATGCATGTATGCATGTATGCATGTGTGTGTATGCATGTATGTATGTATGTATGTATGTATGTATGTAAGCATGTATGCATGTATGCAAGTATGCATGTATCCATGCATGTATGCGTGTATGTATGTATGTTTGTATGTGTGTATGTATGTATGCGTGTATGTATGTATGTATGCATGAATGAATGCATGTATGTATGTATGCATGAATGAATGCATGTATGTATATATATATACATACATGTATGCACGTATGCACGTATGCACGTATGCACGTATGCATGTATGTAGAAATGCATGTATGCATGCGTGCATGTACGTATGTATGTATGTATGCATGCATGTATGTAAGTATGTACAGGTGTATGTATGTATGTATGTATGTATGTATATGTGTACGTAAGTATGTTCTGTCTTCGTCTCTGTCTATCTCTCTCACCCTCCTCCCTCCCTCCCTCCCTCCCTCCCTCCCTCCCTCCCTCCCTCCCTCCCTCCCTCCCTCCCTCCCTCCCTCCCTCCCTCCCTCCCTCCCTCCCTCCCTCCCTCCCTCCCTCCCTCCCTCCCTCCCTCCCTCCCTCCCTCCCTCCCTCCCTCCATCCCTCCCTCCCTCTCTCCCTCCCTCCCTCCCTCCCTCCCTCCCTCCCTCCCTTCTTCCCTCCCTCCCTCCCAGCCTCCGCCTCTCCCTCCCTCCCTCCCTCCCTCCCTCCCTCCCTCCCTCCCTCCCTCCCTCCCTCCCTCCCTCCCTCCCTCCCTCCCTCTTTCCCTCCCCTCCATCCCTCTCTCCCTCCTTCCCTCCCTCCCTCCTCATCTCTCTCTCTTTCTCCCTCCCTAACTCTCGCGTCACTCCTTCTCTGTGTGATCGCTTTCACTGACATACACTCTTGGCTTTATCGTTACAGGGATCGCCTCCGACCTGTACCACAACATCGGCGTGGTGGCGTTCATCGGTCCCGGCTGTACCTCGGCCCTCGACCCCGTCGGTCGGATGGCCGCCTACTGGAACGTGCCCATCATCACAGGTGAGACGTTTGATGGACCTTAATCTGTCTTACCTCCCTCAAGAAATTATATAAAACATGTGACATCTTTATCTTTTAATGCGCATTAACACGACATTAATAGCGTCCCCATATGCATTTTGATATTATGCAAACGTACTAAAACAGGCCAGGTCGAGAAGTTAGTGGTTGATTAACTCTCACCTATTGGCGCTTCCTTTAATATAATATGTTCAATAATTGTGACTCATTTACCAATACGATGGAACATTAACACATGTATTAAAATGTTCTCACATATTCGTACATCTTTTACCGTTTCCAGATTAACTCGTCTCATTATTATTTATAATGTGTTTTGTCGAATGTGATTGACCGTGCCAATTTTCTGTGAAATGTGCTTCCCTTATTTGTTCGTATAATATTATTTGATGAGTCTCGTTGGCTTCTCAAGCTCAATCACTGGTCTCTGTAATTTAATGCAGAAGTTTGCATACAGGCGTACACTCCTTTGTGGATATTGACATTGATCCAATCTAATGTAATTTCATCGATGCTAATATTGGCCAAGACGTGTACGCGTGCATGCGAACTCTTGTACGTGAAACCTCCGCAGCTGAGAAACAATTCTAGTTCATGGTTTGTTATATCACCTCCTCAGTCTGGAGTCAAACGTAGGTAAAACGAGTCCGCTCTTGAGATCAACTGCTTAGAGCCTTTTTCGATCATGTTTCCGTGTTCGATTCGTGTTTCCTAGGTGTCGGGGACAGCGGGAGATACAAAGACAAGACGGACTTTCCGACTCTCACCCGAGTCTCGTATTGCCAGTGTCGTCTACGCAAAGTGTTTGGATCCGTACTCCGACAATTTGGTTGGCGCAGCATCACCCTCGTTATGAATCGGGACGACATGTTTGGGCTCGTGCTCGGAACTACCCTGGACGTCGGACTGCAAATAGGTGGATACTTTCCACAGGTCATCAGGTATTATGGCCGAAGAAACCCAAACCTAAAGGACTTGCTGCGGCAAGCGAGCAGCAAATCACGAGGTGGGTGAAATATCATACTCGGTATTATTTCATTAGTATTAAACATTTTAAGCGCATTGTTTCCTGGTAAAATGCCTCCTCAAATGTACGCACAGTGAACCGTTGAAAATGGAATTGTAAAGAAAATGTGATAATTTAAGAGTAGGTAAAATAAGTTTAAAGAATAATAAATAAGTAAGCCAAAGCCAAACTTAAATCTAAATTAGACCTATAACAAATATATAATAGATTAGTTCGCATGTTAAATATCATAATTAAATAAGGTGCTTAAATAAATAAATAAATTAGGATAATAAGGTAGTTTAAAATATATATCAAATGTATAAATCAGTAGCGGTAGCACACAGATGCAGCGTGTAATTCATTTGTTCACCTACCTATTTACACAGACTGGCTAAACTATACATTCGCAACGGATATACTGTAATAACCGGACCACACTTGACGACCGTAAACACAAGTACAATAGCAAATAGCGAATGTCATTTTGGAATAATGACCGACATGTTGTAATTATGGCTGATGCGAATGTCTGACAAGTTCAAAAATAACATATTTGAAATAGTCGCATTAAAAAGTCATATTGTGGTACCACAATTATGCCTATTTACTAGATATGGGAGAAGTCTTATTAACGATCGTCATATTTAAATATGACGGATGTTAAATATTAGAGAAGGTCAAAAGAAACGTATATTTCGACCCCAAGATTATGACTTTAGGCGACGCCATTATCAAAGTATGCGGAAATTGTTTTGACGGCCGTGTTTTAAAATGGTATCAGAGGCCTCCAGGCAAAAAAGCGTGAGATGGCCCCTTAGCCAAATATTTGTGTTTTTGTATGATCTAAGTGTGTGCCAAATATCATGCTTGTATAATACTGCACAATTCATACACATATCAGCTTGACTAATAAAATACCTCAGATAGATACTGTATCGATGATTTAGGACACTGACAACGTCGATCCCTCTTTGCCAATATCAGCCACGGTGATCCGCAGAAAGCATGCATGGCTTTAGGCAAATCAAATCCTCGTGACAAATTAATAGCATCTGTCAAGTTGACGACGATACCGTTAGCACTACCCGTCTCGCTATTAGCTGATGGAAACTATCGCATGAATGTCGTTTGAGGCATGGGGTCAGGTGGGGAATTAACAACGGTCTTAATGTGTGTATCAATGCTAGAGCTAACGTCTACTACAATCCGATTGACCACATCATGCAGGTAGCCTATAATTCAAATAGTGGGTGATGTTTCCATTGTGAGAAACAGTAACTGAACGGAAGGTACCTGATTTTTTATCCCCGGTCATTTGACCATAGTTATTTGACACACACACACGGGATCACTTGTAACGTCTTATTTTTAATTATAATTTCACCGATACATGGCGGGCAATAAATGATCTGAGGTCAAAGGGCGAGGATAAATTGCGGGGAGCGTCCGGGAAACAATGACCGAAGATAAAATTTTGATGGAACTGACTGATTGATTATTCAATATAAAAATGTAGGCTTGTACATACACAGACATATTACATTATATACAAGGGAGACACGAGAAAGTGCAAACACCTGTTTCGATTGTGGTCTTTAGACAGGCAAAGAGATAATATGACTCAAAATAACACACACTAAAGCAAAAATAATTGAATAAATGGTGAGGTGTATATGATCAGGGATCTTTGATGGGGTGTAAGTGAACTGGGATAATAATGATAATGACATAAATCTATAGCGCCTAAATCTGAAGCACAGAGGCGCAACATACAAGAATCGTTGGGCAAAATCGATAACATGGACAAGCAAGAGTCGTCATTAAAGCAAGGGACCGCCGAAGGTTAGGATGGGAATACGATTTCACATAAATAAGTCTTCAGTTTTTTTAACGAAAGGTATCTATAGTCTCAGATGATTTTAAGGCGATAGGGAGTTGATTTCAGATTTTGGATGCAGCTACAGAAAAACCACGTTTGCCAATAGTAAGCTTGGTTTTCGGAACTAGATGTCGTGAAACAGATGATCTGAGATTTCTGGGGATATCTAAAAAACGAAGGAGACTAAACAAATAAGATTGGTGTTGCGTAGAAAGGGTACGATATGTGATAGTGGCTAACTTGAATTGTATTCGATATGCAACTGGAAGCCAATGTAACTGTTTAAGTGCAGATATGGTGAGAAACGAGATGCTTTTAATACCAAACGTGCTAAACAATTATGTCCACGTTAGAATTTGGGTAAATCCTTTTTAGCAATGGTGTTTAGGAGTGAGTAACAGTAGTCAAGGCGACTGGTAATTAGATATACTTGATATTGCTTTAGCATTAGATAAAGACAAATGACGGCGAATTCGACGGACATCACGTATATGGTAGAAACAGGATTTATATACTTGAGAAATGTTCTGGTGAAAGCTGAAATCATTGCCAAAGATAACACCTAGATTACGAATATATCATTACCATGTAGCTTAACTGGAAAGAAGTGTTGTGCCAATAATAATTAGATCAGTATTATTTGGATTTAGCTTCAATTTACTTGCTTCCATCCACAGCAAGAAATCATTGAGACAGTCATTTAAAGTTGATAGAGATATGCATCAGTTGTTGAAAGTGGTGTATACAAACAGAACAGGGCCAAGAACCCTGTAGGACACCAAATGGAAGATGTTCTGTACAAGACAATGAACCTGATATATTAATGCTTTGGTATCGGTTTGAAAATATATGACCTAAACCAATGAGGAACTGTATCAGAAATCCCAACATGTCTATGAAGGCGATAAAAAAGAATGGCATGATCTATTGTATCAAAAGCAGCTGATAGATCTAGTAAGGTGAGAGCAGTCAATTTGATATTATCCATATCGCATACAATGTCATTGTGTATTTTAAGAAGAGCTGTCTCAGTTGAATGAAATCGCTTATATGCAGATTGTAGATCATTTGATAAGTGCTGTGAATAAATATGTTCAAGGAGTCGATTTGCACCAACCTACTCCAAAACATTCGACAGAAAACTAAAATTAGAAATAGTTCGGTAATTTTTAAGGTTATTTTTGCACAGACTTTGTTTTTAGTAAGAGGATTGACAAGAGCTTGCTTGAATTTGAATTCATGTTGAACAACACCATCCAGCATTGACATATTTATAATATGTGTAATAGGATAAACCTGTTGATCAATGCAACTCTTCAGTAGAACTGTTGGAAAAGGGTCAAGACCACACGATTTGTTAGGACACTTTTGTATGATAGTGCGAACTTCACGTGTAGTTGCAGGTGTAAAACATTGCAGTGTCTTGTCAACAATCGGCTGTTCTGTAAACTGTAATCAACGTCATTAATGATCGAATATAAGCAATCTTATTCGTGGAGTATTTAGAAAACAAGCTGCATATTGTATCTATTGGAGAGGTATCAGGCAATACTTTTGGTTTCTTTCCGATGAAGCACACTATTGACATTTGGCGAGGGTTTTCAGAATGTGTTTATATTAAATTCATATAATACTGTCATTTTGGTTTTTACATCATGTGATTGCACAGATGTAACTACTTAGTATAGCGGGACCGATCAAAGGGTGAACGGGTAAGTCGCAAAATTCTTTCAAGATATCGACGGCGACGTTTTGCTTGTACTATATCTAGTGACATCTGTGGAGACGGTGAACAAACTTTTACTTTTTTTTGGGTGGGGTATATTATCAAGAAGATTATTTAATGTAACGCGGTACTGGTTTACTAGCTCACATAGTGTAGTTTTTGGCTGAATCAAGAGACCGGAATTTGCAATGTCCTCACGAAAACTGACCGATAATAAATGGTGGGGATGTAAATGAACTGTGATCACTGACCGTTGATAAATGGTGGGGATGTAAATGAACTGTGATCACTGACCGATGATAAATGGTGGAGATGTAAACAATGAACTGTGATCACTGACCGATGATAAATGGTGGGGATGTAAATGAACTGCGATCACTGACCGATGATAAATGGTGGGGATGTAAATGAACTGTGATCACTGACCGATGATAAATGGTGGGGTTTAAGTGAACCTGGATAGATGACTGAAGGTCTGCGTACCCAGTCTTACGTAATCGTTAAATACACTGTGTCTACATGACACGACAGTTTATGGTCCGACTCATGACATTACTGAAAGATCAGAGAAAAACATGAAGCAGGAATCTTAATGTCACGCGGGCGTTCATCATCATTCAGAGGTGTGTAATGATAGAACGAAGAACTCACATGCTTTGAATAAATGGGACATAGTCCATCTTATTTAATTAAGAAATAACATCGTGAAGACAATATATCTAGTTATGACAGAATACACATCGCAAGAGATGTTTGAGAGTCAGATGATTGAAGAATACAACGACACATTTAATACCACAAGAAATTAATGTGCCAATTCCACAACTTGAAAGAAAGGCTATCACAACAAAAATGGAAAGGAAGTTAGCTTTGGCAAGATATGACCTTATCAGCTTTACCTGCTACAGAAAGGCGGAGAAAGCTGCGTTTGGGTGGCGTTGCTATTCGGTCTTCAGTTCTGTGAGGCAGAATGTGTAGCTGAGAAATACGTTGAATGATTTAGCAAGATAATCATCAAGAACATAAATCCCTTACTGCAAGTAGAAAAGGAAGCCTTTGGTTATGGAGCCATCAACATGTTTATAATAATGTGTACCCTGGCCTTCTGAGGTAGTTGTTAATTTGTTTTTAAACATAACCATTAATTTAATTGTGATCGGGGTTGTTAAGCCACATCTTCAGACGTATTTCATAGCTAATGTCTTTCAGTTATGGTGCAACTTTAGTTGCTCCGTATTTTTACTGGCATATATCTATGTTCTGGAAACTACAGCACTTTTACGCAGCCAGTGTGTCAAGTATGACAAAGTCCCGTGTGGAATGCGGAATTAGAAACTCGCTGAAAGACATTCTACTAACTTAGCCAACAAGAAGTATCAAAGGGTTTTTTGTTAGATGTACACAAATATCTATCACAGATCACACAAAGTTTCATTCATCGCGAAAGCCCCATGTCAAACAGCCAGACGAGTCAGCTTAAATTCGTTTAATGGTGCCGTGAAAATCGGCCAATGCCTCGGAAGTCTCGCCTTTTCTGCGCATCTTTTCATGAGATGTATAAAACACACGTTGTATGTGTTTCACGCGGTAGAGTTATGTCCATATTATTGAGATAGAGAAGAATTGCACCATTTTGTCTTGTTGCTCAACACATTGCAGCTTGTTACAAAACAATTACTTGGTTGAAAAACTAGCATGCATGCATGGCTGATATATTAGGAAATATTAAATAACCGAATTGAAGAATGCGAGATGATAGTGATAACGCGCCTACTGCTGCAAGTTGGTCAGCATGAAGTAATGCTGACACTTCTCGTAAAGCATGTGCAAAATCTGATGTTCTGTTGCCATTCAGCAGGTTTTTGTTCAGGATGATATAAAAAAAATTAGGATGATGTGTTACTGGTCCACATCAACAAGTCCTGTGAGCAACGACTTCTTTTAGCACTAGTTCAAACGTTCAACTTGGAGCTGTGTGACTGTGTTCAATTTCCTCTGGAGGCATTTTGAGTGCCGTTGAAAAAGCTGCCAAGGTGATTGCCAGAGCACTGATGCTTTGGCACAGCATTGATCTATTGCTACCGTTTGAAAACTACGTTGGATACTTTAATAAACCGGCCTTCGTAAAATTATTATTAATCAAGAACAACTGGAGGTCATGTCTGAAGACCATGCGTGATAAACTTCGTGTAGTTTTTTTTCTAGCACAGATCAAAACGTCTGTACTAGAAAAAAGTGTCTCTCTTCTTCAATACTGGCGGAAATTTCTCACGGGTGCCATGTTCTGTAGTCAACTAATGGGATGAAACATCATAAGACATACATTCTAACCACTGTATACACAGACTAGACAGTTAATAGAACGTTGCCGATCGCTGGAAACAACTATATCGTGACTAATGGGATACATTCTCTCTGCATGACTTCCGTCTGTCTCAAGACACAATGTTGTTTCATCGTTTGCACCGTGGTTTTGTGTTTGTTATATGTTGTTTCTGTGTCAATGTCCCGGATGGGATGTCAACTAATCTTAGATCATAATACTTCTGATTTCATTTTTGTCCCTATAGTCAACACCAATATTGGAACAAAGGTATATATTTTGTTGCTGTACCAAGACTTTGGAATATGCTACCTCTTAGTGTTAGATCAGTTGAAAATCTTACACAGTTTAGCCGTAATTTAAAAACGTACCTTTATAACCTGGCGTATCCACCTTAGAGATATCGATCCATCTGTTGACGACTTTAATTCGGATTTTCGGAGATTGACTAACCATGTTGTATTGATACGCCTCCGAACTTGATTTCCGAAGATTTAGGCACAAAATAAATTACCTTATAATAATTACCTTGTATTAATAATCATAATTATTATATATCTCATTTGAGAACATATTTGATGCGACGGTGGGGTCTGCCTACTATTTATTTGTCCGCCTTGTAACCTTCCAAAGAAGACATATTTATGAAGGAATGTTGGAGTCGTAATCGTTTATAGTTTACAGCAAACTGTTGTGTTAAACTTGAACAATGTAATCCGAAACGTATCCGCCATGTTACTAATCACAAGTCGGTGCAAGTGACCTTTCGCAATCTCGTGTATGTATTTACCAAATTGCCACTATATGAATATTGCGTGCATATTCCTTTGACATAAAGGGAATCTTCTGCGACATTACAATAGACCCGTTTCGTTGCAGTGATTGTATGTATACCGGATCCGTCTCGTTGCAGTGATCGTGCTGAGTGTCTCGGGTGACAATGTGCGTCGCTTCATGCTGGCGGCGCACGAGCTCGGCTACACCAACGGCGAATACGTCTTCTTGGACGTAGAACTATTTCCGTTCAAAGGTGAGAAACATCAACTGGTGCACAATATATCTATATATGCAATGTGCGAATGTACCTTACACGCGGTGATGGGGGAGAGTGCACGATGTACGGTACACACCGTGTAGGGACAGTGTACATAATGTACCTTACAAGCTGTGAAAGTGACATTGGAGTTCGTTTAGCAAGATATAGGTAGTAGTTTCAATAGTTCAGTTATGAACAAGGGGTTGCTTTCATAAACTAAGATCACACGATAACTTCAAACGCATAAAACAAACTATACAACTTATACGGAACACAATCACATGACAACACATAATACACCATACTCTTATACAACTGAATACATGTGTGCATGCGCGTTTGTGTACGTGCAGACGTGATTAAATGACATTATACACATGTTTATGTGTGTACCAATAACGATTTGCATACACATGTTGTTACATGTCTCACGTGTGCATATTACACATCTGATACCGCAAGGAACCTGATGAAATACCCACGACCTGTCCCCGTAGCCTGTAGACGTTCCACCGTTATTTACCGCATCGGTCACTCAATACTCTAATTAGATGCTACTTAATCACATGGTATATGAAGTGAAACGACAGTGCTTCTGTCGGGTGGGTTAACTACCATACCAGTTAATATAATTGAGTTTGATTACCCATGTAGTGAGCATGAAGGTAAAGGCGCATTGCGTGGCCGGATCCATGTCCAGATAAAAAATAGGGTGTGCACAGTTTCTCGAGGGTTGTACACATGCATTTACTATGGTGCTCTTAATCAATTATATCATCAACTAAAGAGAGCGACCAACGTCCGTTGCAGTCGGCGAACTTCTATGACACTCCGCACACGCACGCGCACACACACACACACACACACACACACACACACACACACACACACACACACACACACACACACACACACACACACACACACACACACACACACACACACACACACACGCACATACACACACATACACACACACACACACACACATCGCACGCATGCACCACTTGTCTCCTACGTGTGAACTTTAAATCAGCCGCCCTGTAAAAACTTTACCACACGCAGAGGTCATGCATTTAAATGTGTGCGCTTCTACTCGACGGCATACGCGTGATAAGTTAAGTTTAATTATTGAGGTAACGTGTGACGATCCAGGCGACTACTGGGGCGACCACGGCTGGTACCGAGGCGACGCTGACGACCACAAGGCCAAGGTTGCCTACGAGGCGCTGCTGCGAATTGGGCTCCATGAAGCCAAGTCCCACCTGTTCGATGCATTCTCAAAGGAGTTGAGACGACGTGCCGAGATCGAGTACAACTTCGAATTTGGCGAGGAAAGGGTTAGTGATATATATATATATATATATATATATATATATATATATGAGCGAAGTCACGAAAAATGGAATACATGTAAAAATTGGGAGTGAAACATTTTCTTTTCCAAAATATCTTATATGATGTAGTAGAGGGCTGAAAGTGTACCGAAATAGAGTAGAATATAACTTATTGCCTGGTGTTTATTATATAGGATGATGAAATAGATCATTCACATTTTTGTATCGCATATGTCACATTTATAAATCTTTGTGTTCAGCAAAAAAAAAATGTTTTGCTTGTAGAGGTGTATTGTGATGATACTGACCAGGGAAAAATAGAAGTATTAAGTTTTCAATTGAAATGGTTAATGGTAGTGCTGATATTGCAATATGTTGTCCCTTTTCAAAATCCGGTTGGAAAATTTCCACCCAGATTTGTTTTTCCCCATAGAAAAATTACTAATTGTCTGGGCCTGTCTTACACCTTACACCTAACTCAGCATACCTCTCCTGGGACACTGAGTTCCATAGATTCCACTGTAGAGTGGTTGAGATCATGTAAACCACTTGGTTTACATGATCTCAACCACGTTCTTTATGCAAACTGTGATTGCTTTAGCGTAGCAATAACTGAAGATCTGACTAAATGAATTTCAAAATGGCTACCAGACACGTGATTACATAAAGCTTAATCAAACACAATGTTATGATCTGTCCTGTTTGTAGTAATTCTCAAGGATCCCATGTTTTACTTTCAAATGTTATTATTGATGATTTGATAAGGTGGAACTCCTAGGGAATACACTCCTCTGAGGTTTAGTTTGTAAAAGAAAATAGTAGATGGGTGGACATCATCTGACTATCTGGGCTACCGGAACACAGTCTCCTAATTTGAAGCGAGCTGGACTTTCTGCTTTCTTTTCCTGATGGTTTTCAAGACAGTTAAATCCCTACCCACTTGTACAAGCTTGGAACAGGCGCATTGAATACAATCACTAGACCTTGTGATCCCCACATCCGGTAGATGTAATGGCTTTAATCTCAAAAAGTTCTACAGGGAAGCCGAGACTTTCATCTTGAAATATTTTGTATTTTCCTTTGATCATGAGTGCTTGAGTTGCAGATATTTTTCTGCCAATTTCCCCGCCAATAACTGACCCTTTAAATGTTCATATCAAACTACATTAATGTGGTTTGTGGACTTATTTCAGCCATAATCCCATATTCTTGTATGGTTTTCTGGAGAGGGGTAGCACATTGACAGTCCTAGGTGTTTCTGCTTTGTGTGTTCTGTGTAGTGGCAGGCAGAATACCAGATTTATTTAATTTGTATGAATTTGCGTGATATTTAGATACAGAGTGGGATGGCGTGCATGTGTGCGGTGTGTTGTGGTGTGGGTGGTGTGAATGTATGGTGTGTGTGTGTGTGTGTGTGTGTGTGTGTGTGTGTGTGTGTGTGTGTGTGTGTGTGTGTGTGTGGTGTGGGTAGTGTGTGTGTGTGTGTGTGTGTGTGTGTGTGTGTGTGTGTGTGTGTGTGTGTGTGTGTGTGTGTGTGTGTGTGTGTGTGTGTGTGTGTGTGTGTGTGTGTGTGTGTGTGTGTGTGTGTGTGTGTGTGTGTGTGTGTGTGTGTGTGTGTGTGTGTGTGTGTGTGTGTGTGTGTGTGTGTGTGTGTGTGTGTGTGTTGCACCCTTAGATAATATAAATACAAAAAAGCACTGGAATTGTCTGTGGAGCCATCTGCATGGCAAATTACATTAACAAAACAACTATGCAATGCACCCTATTAATTGATAGTAGATTGCTAGCCAATTGTTGGCAAAATGGTGATCTTTGGGACAATACAGATTACAATGGTGAAACCTTTTCAGAAGTAGACACTAATGCCAAACATGGCAGGTAGATAGGATTATGTTTTAATTAATGCAAATAGAACAATTCTGTCTGCCCAAAGTATAGAGTGGGTCTTACTGATTAAAACATTTATTTAACTTGTTTCACCAGACACCCATTTTCATGATAACAAAGAAAATGTCCGCTATTGACATTGTGTCAGAGGCGATGTTTTGAGTGACGGAATTGATAAATGCTTTGCTACTCGTTAACTGCTAATCACTGATTAATGATTTTGTATATGTGAATTGCAAATGGGTCAAGTACTATATAGCATATTTTTTCATTTATTTATTATTCTTACTTTTTTGGAAAATAGGGTGTGATAGACGCGACATAAAGGGATGGAATTTTTTCAAAGTTTTCCCAAAAAAATTATCTATAACTTATAACGTTTGTTTATTTTTTTTTATAGAAATCAAATGAGGAAAGGTTCTGTGGCATAAATTTGTTTTAATGTTCATTTAGGTAATTAACGTTTTTCAGAAATACTCTAGTACACCTACAGCCCAAAGTTACTGTCTTTTGAAAAAACAATGCCAGATTCTCACCTCAATAACTCGGCAATGGGTAACAGTAGACAGTTAGTTGTTTACCCAAATATACCTTGCTGTATAATTACATTCAATACAAAAAATAAAAGGAGGCCTCCAAATAATCCTGTCATTTAGTTTTTAGTTTTGAAATGCAGTCGTCAAAGGTTTTTTATTTTTCATTAGGTCTTCAAATAGCTGCAGAAGACGCAAATGTTGATAAAATAAACTTTCTAGAGTTGTCTTTCCTGACGGAAATGACCATGTTTTATCCCTAACAAAAAATTAAAATGGAATATTCATTTTAATGATTGGCAAAGCGTAGAAATTTAGAAAATGAAAGAGTTCTGAGTACTGAGTTCCATTTTGTGTGACTTCAATATACATATACATATATATATATATATATATATATATATATATGTGTGTGTGTGTGTGTGTGTGTGTGTGTGTGTGTGTGTGTGTGTGTGTGTGTGTGTGTATGTAGGTATGTATGTAATGTATTATGTTAACGTGCACACATGCACACACATGCACGCACACTTGACTGTGGTGTTGGTAGTAATATTTGTTTTGAAATCACCTATGTTAGTCAGCGATGTGTCATTTCACAAACTGATCTTAGTTTGAATATTTACATCACGGATTACAATGACGTTGTGGTAAACGGAATATATTATATAAATATGAGAACCGCTGTTCTTCTCCAGGTGAACTTTTTCGTCGGTGCCTTCCACGACGCTGTGTGGCTCTACGGCTATGCCTTGAACGAGACTCTGGCGGCGGGCCGGGACCCGAGGGATGGGCTCAACGTGACACACACGATGTGGGACAGACACTTCTTCGGTAAAGCATCAAAAGCGAACACGACAGCATGGTTTCATTATCTTACGATACTCAAATATAGCTCGCACGCACGTGTCCGTAACGATACCAACGAATACGTTGGAACAACGTTACTAAGAGACCTGATTACGTAGTTCATATATAATCGTAGGCAATTATCTTCGTTGTGGTCATTATCGTCTTTATTGTAACGATTATTTCGATAATGGGAAAGGGCACACACATTGTAATGACTATAATAATGAGTAATAGTTGTGAAACCGGTTATAATCGGATGTCATTGGTGCCTTGATGGATATGCTGGTGTACATACTTCGTCCACACCCTACGTAATATCGTCGAACACGACAGGAACTAAAAGGTCCAAGGAACAATACTTTTCTGTTTACCTCTTCCCCGTTTGAAACTGGGTGCAACATTTGTTGGAGTGCAGCTGAGATACAGTATTATAGACAACAGACGTACAACAGAGAGACAAAGACTTACGTATGTACCGTTCGGGAAATGTTGCGACTACGAGACATATTTTCTTCGACATAAGCGCAGAATTACCTCGCGTGGTTCGGACTGTTAGACATATATCCATCTTACATGTTCGACTACCATAGTTCGGGTCTTTGAAAAGGACTGTCAAGAACGCGCTGGCTTCTAGCTGACATTTATCTTTTCACAAACCTATAGGAATACCCAATGTTGTGATTTAGTTACTTTCACCAATGTGACTGTAGCACAAACAGGCGCGTTTAAAAGTAGGCACAGTTAAACACTTAGCGCTTGCCCAACCGAGCTGTACAGATATCAGCTGAAGAATAACATACGACATGCAGTTTTGTTAAAATTAAGCATTGCCATATGTGCATAAACATGTTAAAACAACCTAGAAGTACGTGAGTTGCAGCTTAAGAGGGTGGGTGATTTTTAGGTGTCACAGGCGACATCATCATTGACGACAACGGGGACAGAGACACAAGTTTCACGATATACGACATGGACGTGGACAGTGGACAGTTTGAGGTACGTTCTCTGCACTGCTAGTCCTTCGTTAACATTTGTTTCTTTGCGTAAAAATTGCACTTCATATTATTGTTTTGATTTTATAAAGGACACGACATGGCTAGTTTTGTAATGAACTGTGATGCCAACAAAACGGCTTAATGCAATATGACATAACATGAACGATTGCTAAGTATGCCTCATTTTGTATGAGGCATACTTTGATGATGCGTATATTTATTGAACAGTACACTTGTTTATAACACATACTTAGCATGATCAACTATTAAATAAACATTTTATTAGATAGCCTATTGTCTACAACACATACTTATAATGAACACCTATCTATGGAGTAGCTTATTATGTACAACACACACACACACACACACACACACACACACACACACACACACACACACACACACACACACACACACACACACACACACACACACACACACACACACACACACACACACACACACACATACACACACACATTTATAATGAGCACACATCTCTCGTGTAGCCTATGACCTACAACACAAACGTACAATGAGCTGTTATCTCTCGAATTACCTACTGTCGATAACACTTAATTAAAATCAACACACATATATCAAGTAGCCTATTGGTCACAACACATAGTCAGAATGAGCCTCTATCGGTGAGTTCCCCGCAGTACGCGGCCATACTGTGAACTATGTTTGTGTTTGATGCAGCCCGTTGCCTATTACTGGGGAGCCCGCCCGGGCTACACCCCCGTACAAGGGAAGTCGATCCACTGGCCAGGCCACGCCACCACTGCCCCGCCAGACGAACCATATTGCGGGTTCAATCATGAAAAGGAGCGCTGTGTTGAAAAAGGTGTCGTATGGTTTCTGTCAAACTGTGGACACATTTCATAATTATTTTAAGGCTATGACTTTCGAATAATTTTGCCCAACGCGTCTGACTTGCACGTACGTTGTCACGTGAAGGTGTTTTCGCTGGTTATGTTAGAACTGCATGAAAATGACACCAGCGACTGAATTATAGTCACGGTGATTGATTCTACCACTCGCTCCAAACACATTACAGTAGATTGTTTCATCATAAGGATTGTGAGATAGTAAAGAGTTACTACGTTGTATAACGATATACATACATTTATGGAGAAATACAGCTACCAGATATAATAATAAATATAATTAGTATTATACGTTCCCCCATACTTTGCTTGTACAGGTTTATGACATATTGCCAATTGTTAATAACCATGGCGTATGTTGTGCAGAACCTCTGTCTGTCGCTGTTATTGCTCTCTTGGTCATTCTATGCATCACCATCTGTACATCGTTGTTGGTCTTCCTCGGCTACAGGCAAGTCATAGCGTTTGATCGCTGAGTGGTTTCTGTGTTGTACATTTGGTTAGTTACCGTAACAAAAATATATAAATATGAAACTAAACAGGCGAGCGTTAGAACCACCTAACAGACCGATTTAAATGCCCCCCCTACACACACAAATGTTATATCATTGGAAAGATCTGCCACTCCCCGTTATATCTAGGCGTGTTGTATAGTTGCCAAGTGGTGCAGTAAACGTGAATCCAAGGTCAAACAAGATCACCATCAAACGATCAATTTTAGAAATTGGACGCTTCCGAACACTTCTTAATATTACAATGGCTATCTAGCTACTTTATTTAACTAGAAAATGGCCAAATCACATATTTTTGGAAAGCGTCCTGTCGCACCTTGAAGAAAATATACAATATGATGCTGGTTCCGGAATTGATAAGAGTGACGACAAGGTTAAACAAGGTCACCCATCAGATGACGAATATTCGAAAGTTTACAATGCCGCGAACATCATAAAGTCATACCGACTGTGTTTCGACTTCACGACTACGGACAAATCATACACTGTATGAAAGGTCAATCAATTTATCCCCTTCAAAATGTTGTGTGATATGGCGCTGTGAAATGAAACAGTTTCTGTGAAGCGGCGTTCAAACAGGATCACCGTCAATTGATGAATGTTAGAAATTGCGCCATCCCGCAAGCTTTACAAAATCTTAATAGTTGTGGAGCTACGTTACCTAATTACTGATGACTATTACATATACTGTTGGGAAGCTTACTGTATTCCCGGTACAATGAATGTCAAACAAGGTCATTATCAAATGATGACTTCAAAATTGCACCATTCCACACTCGTTGTAGGCCTAGGTTTATAATGATTGCGTAACTATTTGCCTATGTGCATAAAGCCTCTTCATATATAATTGTAAACCTTATTGTATCTTCGTTAATATGAGGTATGACACGGAGCTATCAACTGGTGCTGTAAGTGTGGAGCGAATGTTGAACCAGGTCACCGTCAAATGTTGAATTTTCGAAATTGTGCTATTCTGGAAATGTTAAAACAAATTGTCCTAACAATTGCTTTGAAGTCAAACGATGAAAAGTATACTTATTTAAGTTTTAGAATATCAATATGTATATATATATATGTGTGTGTGTGTGTGTGTTTCCCATATGTTTGTCAAAATTACACATTTTACGAAGCATAATAAATACGAGGTGATCCACACAAACCAGAGACACCAAATGACATTGATTCTCAACAATCAGTATCACGTATACCTAGTATGGCACAACGAGAAAGAGCACTGGTTCGACAGATTGATCTGTCTGTATTGTGTGTTCGAAGAAATCACATAGGACAGACAAAACGATGCATAAAATTGAAACATTTGAACGAGCAACCAACATGAAGAAGGCTGTATGTCAAACAGGAGACGAAGAAATGATACGCACAATATTGGAGTAGGACTTGATAGCTAAGAATGCTGTGTACTACCCAACATGTCTTTCATCCTACCTGAGTAAAACAAATCTTAAAGAAAAGGCACCGTCGTCACCAGTTACAACACAGTGTTCTTATGTTACTACATTCTACAGTTTGATTCAATAAATAGTTTCAATGGGATCTGGAGCGATATGGGCTCAGAGACAACAGTCATCAGAGATGCAAAGGAAGCAGTGATGTAGATGGACTGATTAGAAAGAAGCCAGCACTCGCCAGGTGGACATTAACGAGGCACGTTATGGGTGAATATGCTAAAGCAATGCGAGACAGGAGTGGTTTGTCCAAAAGTACTGAAGACAAGGATCACAAAGAAGTACTGGCATCCACACTGAAGAGGGATGAAGAGCATGTGAGAGCTCTAACCAAGCATGCTTTTAACAACATGACCAAACCGTTCGAACCTGAATTTCACCCAGACGCATTCATCAACTTATTTACGGGGCTGCATTCAACCCTTGATGTGCAAAATTCACTCCTCAACATCGTAGGTGCTGGGGAGGAGAAGCGGGAGAGATTTGTGCATGGCGCACGTGCAGCTTCCACAGCCCTATCAGCAAGTCAGGCCTGATAACATTTGCAGACATGGCGAAAAAGACCTAGTTGAAGTGTGGCAAGGGAGGCGTTGTAACAGCAGCTATTAGTCCAGAGATTGTGTTCCGAAGAGCCCTGTCGTTGGCGAGGTGTAGATATGATGTTTCTATGGCCACCGTTCTCGGCCACTCGATAGGGCCAGTGCCATGTTTCATGCTGATGGTACAATGCGGAAAACTAACGAAGCGGAACTGGGCCATCAACTAGAAGCTCAAGGCGAGAGAGTATCTGAACTACCAGAAAGCACCACTGCAACCACGGTGTATATTAGATATGCCATGGCCGTCATTCAAATGATGGCGAGAGACCAATTAAATAAATTTGATGCATTAGCGGTAGCATACTTCAGGCAACTTCTGACAGGATTTCAGAGAGCTGGCACAATTGTAGAAGCGTTTCATATATATGATGACGATTACTCTGTGAAAACTGCTGAACAGGACAGCCAAGCAGGATCAACATCTGCTTGCAAGCAGTACCAGGTGATTGGTGGGCGTCCAGTACCTCCATGGAAAAGGTTCTTCAAAGTTCCATCCAACAAGCAATCACTAGTGATCTGTCTTTGTGAATATGTGGTCTGTCATGCATCATCCCAGTGGCTGGAAGGACACACAACGTGTACATTCCTGGCTGTTGGAGGCATCACCAATGGTGAGGTAGTGAAATCCACCAGTAGTCGAGGTATAGAAGAAGACAGACATTTTGCCAGTACACAAGAAGAAGCTGACACCAGGATGCTTCTGCATGCTGGTTTTGCTGATGCAGACTTCAGAGCATGTGGTGTTCTAGAAACCGTAATAATTAAGTCACCAGACACAGATTTCTTAGTGCTTGCTGCATACAACTTTTCCAAAATGGCGAATACAGTCAACATGTGGATTGAACCTGGCACCATCACCAGCACCATAGACAAGCGCTGATTTGTACCTGTGAATTCGATTTATACTGCATTCGATCGGCAGTTCTGCAACATACTTCCCGCCATGCATTCACTAACAGGGTGTGACTCAGTTTCCACACTGTTTGGAATTTGGAAAAAAACTGTTGTTATGCAGAAGGGGGCAGGCCACTTCATGAATCTTGCCGACGTAGGAAACAGCGATAAAGAGGCTGCACTATCAGCAGCGCGGGCATTCACAGCAGCCTTGTACAACCAAAGAGTCCAGACATCAAACTCAACCGTTTGCGGCTAAGGCTTATCAACAAGAAGGACAGGTAGTTGCCGAAGCTTCCCCCATGTGAAGCAAATTTAGAGGAACATGCAAGGCGGGCACGGTGGCAAACGAAGACTTGGATGTCTTCACGTGTGGCCAAGCCAGATACTGGGTCCCCACTGCAGTATGAATGGGAGAGAAAGAATGGCAAACTTGTACCTGTCTTCTTCAAAGGTGCAATTGCGTCAGAGTTCCTGGAAGGACTCATCTGTTCCTGGTCAAGTAGAAGTCGCTGGCACAATCAATTGTTCATGCAGTCAGAACAGTTTGTGTTGCACAGAGCTGTGCACATGTCATGGGAATAAAAACTGTGGAAACCCACATTCGACTGGCGACCAAGACGTTCTGCGTGACGATGACGACGATAACAGTGAATAGAAAGTAAAGGTGGGTAGAATGTTTCTAGTAGCCTCAGCAAATTGACTCACCAATGTGCAATCCTTTGTGTTGATTGAATATTTTGCAGATACAAAAAGTAAAGAAAATTACTCGATTTTCAAGGTGTTATAAAACAAAAATGGTAACTACATTTTAACGTCCGCTTCATATAATTGTAGCTCTGTTAAACAGTATTATGTAATACCTCATTTTGACGAGGATACAATACGTTTTCCAATGGTACATGATGCTGCCTTCTGTACATTGGCAAATAGATAGACAAACATTGTAATTGTATAATGTTTATGGAATGGTGCACTTTTGAATATCAAGAAGTTGAAGGGGACCATGTTTGACCTTCACTACACGTGTACTGCGTCACTCGATGGTTCGACTTTATACCTCCTTTTCACTTCACGGCGAGAAATGATGCTTTCCAATGGTATATGATATGGTCATGAGTATGTAGGTGACGTAGATATAAGCAACCAATGAATTTGTGTAACGTTTGCGGAATAGCGCAATTTCTAACATTCATTAATTGACGGTGAACCTGTTTGAACGCCGCATCACAAATTGCTTCACCTTACAGCGCCAAGTAATTATATATCCTTTGTAATATTAAGAAGTGTTCGGAAGCGCCCAATTTCTAAAATTGATCGTTTGATGGTGACCATGTTTAACATTGGATTCACGCTTACTGCACCGCTTGGCAACTCTACGACAGGCCTAATCGTGACGGGGAGATGTAGGGCGTTCCAATGATATAACATTTGGGTGTGTAGGGGGGGGGGGGGCATTTAAACTCCTAAAATAAAGCACTTTTTTTAGATTTGCCGCTCGCTTAAAATGTATCTTAGCACGAATAGCGTAATGCAGTATCATTTAAATTTACTTGTAGTCTACCTCATACTCTCTATTTGGCAACTACGTGACTTACATAAGTGCTTAATTACCACAGTCGGCGGTTTTGTACGTCCATGTAGATTATGTTTAATGTAATGACCTAAGACTACACCAAGAACGTAGCAATTAGTATGTGAATTACGACTGTAATCATGTATTAATACACTAAGCGCCTTTGAGCAGATTTGTTATCCGGACACACGGCTCTCTATAAATGCTTTATAATAATATTAAACAAGGACCGATATCCATCGATCATAGTAATATGTTATATACAGCTCATGTACGTAGTGACATGGGTGCCCTTGGTAACATATGATATACCAAATTGTCTTATGTAACCGCTATTTTATATGGGTTTTGTGATTTTTCTTTGTTTGTTGGTTTCTTGACTTAAACTTCCCTTAAATACATATGCCACATTACCCCCGCAGTGCATTCAATGACGTCACACTCCATCTGGACCTATCTAGAGTTCACTGCTAGGTTGCTTATAAGGGGAGCCTATTGTCAAGTTGATTCAAGTTCTTGCCATCATGAAGGCGACTGCAAGGACGAGTCGAATGAGGAATTCCTTTGTGCCATCGGCTATAACAACCATTAACTCTTCTCTTCCATGTGTAGTGCGGCCGCGGGTAGGACACTTGAATTCTTAAAATGACCAGAAAGTGTACGCTAAATTCCTTTGTAAAA